>JAYMFT010190104.1:0-11870 GCA_038088735.1 Panulirus argus
AGTTTAAGTTGTCAGTTACAGAGTAACAGTTTATGCTAGTAAAAAAGATAATAACAATATACATCATGCGGGCAGTGTGAGGCCGCCACGAGAGATGTCACCTTCCCTGGTAATAACTTTAGTCCTGCTATACTGGGATCAGTTTCAGGTAGGATGGCTCGAGCTTAGCTTCTTAATGGCGCAATCCGACCCGCATAACAGACCATTTCACCACATCTGTCAACGTTTTATAAGACCATAAGTGGTCTGTTCAATGTCAGTGTGGGTCTTGAGAAGGCGGGCACAGAGATATGATCTGTGTTTGTAGCATTTACTATTCAAATCCTCAAACTGACGTATTCTTCACGATAATGTGGGATCGGTCCTGTCTCTGGTCTCGGGAGCTTGTGGTTATAAACACGGGTCTCCGACCAGTTGTCAGGTCAAGTAAAGTTAGCTCTCTGTCTCTCTCTCTCTCTCTCTCTCTCTCTCTCTCCACTGGGCCAGAATGGTATTTCTTAAACATCACACGAGCTATAAAAGTAGCAATTGACTCTACAAGCTTAAGATATAAGCTTAAGTATATCAATGACAAGAAACATATAAGGAGCGGGATATGACCCCTAGCAAACGAAGACGGGGATTCCAGTGTCGATGATAAAAGCATAGCAACAACCCTGATTTTTTTCTTTCAGTTCTGTTGTTCCACCAGATAGCAGGCGCGTGAATTTTAAGACAGTGATAAATAGCTTATATATATATATATATATATATATATATATATGATACCAGCATTTATCGTCACAGTCAGAGAAGTAATAACACAGATAGGCAAGGCAACGATTAACTAAAGCCCAGGTCCTGATCGTTTCTACCCACGACTTACTGAAAACATCAAACAAGAACTTCCCGTCCTATTTGCCTCACATCAGTTGTATGTAAACTTCTGGAGCCGATTATTGGAGCTAAAATCGTAACCTACCCGGAACAACAGACCCTGGTCAATAATACACAACATGGGCTTCGAAGTCACAGATCAAGCCTTACAAGCCTCCTTGAATTTCATCGTAAATCCTTCAATGCCCATGGCAAGGCGCCAGGGCCTTTGGGGATTGCTGGTTGCATAGGAAACTGAACAGAAGCCTGGCTACGTGACAGGAAGCAGAAAGTCGTAATAAATGTGAATCATCACCTCTGGTCACCCGTGACTAGTAGGGTACCCCAGGCTCCGTCCTGGGACCTATACGTTTCATCATTTATGTTAATAATAATGACGCAGGACTGAATAACTTGGTGTCCAGACCTGCAGATGGCGCAAAAAAAAAACGGCATTGACATAATAAGTGAAGAAGATAGGTCAAGATTATAGAGGATCTTGGAATAGTTGAATGGTATAGTTGATACCAAATGCCATTTAACGTTAGTAAATGTTATCGGTTGCAAGTGGGACACCAACAAGAAATTCGATTATGACGTGTTGGGCAGCAGGATGAAGGACGCCCCTCATGTGAGGGATCTAGGGGTCACTACCTCCAGTGGCCTCAAATTATCCGAGAACTGAAACGAAGCCACTAAGAAAGCAGACAGGATGGAAGGATTTGCCAACAGAAACTTTACAAACCAAAGTAAGGATGTAATATAGACACCATCCCTGAGTCTAGTTCTGGGCCTCCCACATAGACATGGGTATTCTTAAATTGGAAGCTGTGCAGCGAAGAGAAACTATTTGATTCATTCGTCACTCAGCAAACCATATGCGGGAATTAATTTATTCTTTCTAAGCAAAGGTCGTCACCAAGGCAAATCAATAAGATGTTTTAGAATATATAAAGGACTCATCAATGCCGATATTGAAGAATAATTTACGGTCGTTCCACTGCTACCAACAAGAGGAAATGGACTAGAACTTAGAGGTCACAGAGTTAATCTGGACTGCACGAAATATTCTTTTTTACCAAACGACATGATCGATGCGTGAAATAAGCTCCTACAACATGTTTTTTTTAGAGAAACACTGTTGATATTTTCAAACTAGGCTTGAATATCACCTGCATAGTGGTATATCATGCTACCTTCCCAACCACTGATCTCGCCTTGGCTGTGCTGCAGTAACGTATCAACATTGATTAACTCGTGTAGTGAAGGGATACATGACATATTCACGTTCATTCCAACTTATGACTTTCCTATAAAGATTTCCTTAGCATATTAGTCCTGCAAGGTATTATTTCTGTCTGTTTCCCGTCCGGCGTGTTACAGGAGGGAGTGTAGGGTGGGGATAAAGCCTTTGCTAGGCTGTACTATTCTACTACTGCTTTTAAAGGGGAATTAATTTTTATTCAGTTGTGTTAAGACCGGACCACCCGGCTTAGATATTGAGTCTGTGTTGTCTGTATCTCTCTCTCTGTCTGTCTGTCTGTCTGTCTGTCTCTCTCTCTCTCTCTCTCTCCAACCAAAGAACATGTGGTGATGTTTACTTACCTTAGTTTATCCCCTATTTCTCTTTAGTATGATCCCACCTCCTTCACAGCGCCAAGTCATGACTCTCACAGCGCTGCCTTCCCTCACCCCACCACAGCATAACCCCCTACAATACTGCCTCCCACAGACCTCCCTCCCCACAGCACTATCTTCCTTCCAACAACACTATATGCCTTTCCACGACACTGTCTCCCTCCCCACAGCACTACCTTCCTTCACACAGCAAGACTTGAGCACCCTCTCTGTCTCCGTCACAGCACAAGCCTTGGTTGACGTGGCTCTGGCTCTTCAAGTCCTTCGGGGTCATGGGCGTCAACGTCTTCTACATCAGCCGCTGGATGGTGCGTAGCGGCAGTTTCGACCACATCACCTACGAGCCCCAGGTACGTCTCCGGGAGAGGTCCCCAGGCAGGTCCTCAGGTAGCCTTTGTCTTTATATACAATAGCAAAATAGAATCATTGATGACAATAGAAGGAAGATGAATATTAACAGAGTCATCAGCAGCATTATGTCCTCGCTAGCACAGGCCTCAAGGTCGTCATACAGCCAACTGTATAACATTGTATTTTGAGGTGCGAGTCTTGAGAAGGGAACCCAGCCGCACCATGTGTAGGAAGAGAGCCCAGTGGGCAAGAAAGAGCACATCTTGTATCTCTGCCTCAACTGGTGAAGGTCAGTCACCCAGCTGGACACGGTCTGGCTCCATGGTCTTCGATGTACCATCTGCTGTTCTAGGACAGTGGGGCTAGATGTACCATCTACTGATCTTAGACAGTGAGGCTAGATATAGTATCTACTACTCTAGGACAGTTGGGCTAGATGTACCATCTACTGTTCTAGGATAGTGTAGCTAAATACACCATCTACTACTCTTGGATAGTGAAGCTAAATGTACCATCTACTGCTTTAGAACAGGCTAGATGTACTTCTTATTGCTCTAGGACAGTAGGGCTAGTTGTATCATCTACTGCTCTAGGACTGTCGGGCTACTTGTACCATCTACTGTCTTAAGAAAGTGGGACTAGATGTACCATCTACTGATCTAGGACAGTGAGGCTAGTTGTACTGCCTACTGCTCTAGGACAGTAGGGCTAGTTATACTATATACTTCTCTGGGACAGTGGTGCTAGATGTACCATCTACTTTTCTAGGACAGTGAGGCTAGATGTACCATCTACTGTTTTAGGACAGTGAAGCTGGATGTACCATCTTCTGCTCAAGGACAGTGAGGCTAGATGTACGATCTACTGCTCTAGGACAGTGGGGCTAGATGTATCATCTATTCTTCTAGGGGAATGAGGCTAGAGGTACCATCTACTGCTCTAGAACAGTGGGATTAGATGTACTATCTACTGCTCTAGGACAGTGGGGTAAGATGTAATACCTATAGCTGTAGGACCGTAGGGCTAGAGGTACCATCTACTGCCCAAGTGTAGCACCTACTGCCCCAGGACAGTAGGACCAGGTGTAGCAAGTACTGCCCCAGGATAGTACGACCAGTTGTAGCAAGAACTGCTCTAGGTCAGTATTACCAGGTGTAGCTCCTACTGCCCCAGGACAGTAGGACCAGGTGTAGCAAGTACTGCCCCAGGATAGTACGACCAGTTGTTGCAAGTACTGCTCTAGGACAGTATTACCAGGTGTAGCTCCTACTGCCCCAGGACAGTAGGACTAGGTATACCAGGTACTGCCCTAGGACGGTAGGACCAAATGTAGTAGTTACTGCCCCTGGACAATAGGACCAGATGTAGCAAGTCCTACCACAGGACAGTAGGACCAAGTGTAGCCGGTGCTGGATTAGGTCAGTAAGATCAGGTGTAGCACCTACTAAGACCAGGTGTAGCAGGCGCTGAACTAGGACATTAGGAGCACATGTAGCAGCTACTGCCTCAGGACAGTAAGACCAGGTGTAGCAGTTACTGCCCCAGGGGAGTAGGAGAAGGTGTAGCACCTACTGCCCCAGGACAGTAGGACCAAATGTAGCAAGTACTACCCCAGGGCAGTAGGACCAGGTGTAGCAGGTGCTACCCTAGGACAGTAGGATCAGGTGTAGCACCTGCTGCCTTAGGACAGTAAGACCAGGTGTAGCATGTGCTGCCCTAAGACAGTAGGAAAAGGAGTAACAGGTACTGTCCCAGGACAGTAGGACCAGGTGTAGTAGATACTGCCCCAGGACAGTAGGACCTGGTGTATCAGGTACCGCCCCAGGACAGTAGGAACAGGTGTAGCATGTGCTACCCCAGGACAGTAAGACCAAGTGTAGCAGGTACTGCACCAGGACAGTAGGAGCAGGTGTAGCAGATGCTGCCCCAGGACAGTATAACCAGGTGTAGCACCAACTGCCCAAGGACAGTAGAACCAGGTGTAACAGTTACTGCCCCAGGACAGTAGAACCAAGTGTAACAGCTACTGCCCCTGGACAGTAGATCCAGGTCTAGCAGGTGCGGTCTCAGGACAGTAAGACCAGGTGTAGCAGGTGCTGCCCCAGGACAGTAGGACCAAGTGTAGCAGGCACTGTCACAAGACAGTAGGACCAAATGTAGCAGCTACTGCCCTAGGACAGTAGGAACAGGTGTAGCAGGTGCTGCCCAGAACAGTAGGACCAGGTGTAGCACCTACTGCCCCAGGACAGTGGGACCAGGTGTAGCAAGTGCTGTCCCACGACAGTAGGATCAGGTTAGCAAATACTGCCCCAGGACAGTAGGACCAAGTGTAGTAGCTACTGCCCCAAGACAGTAGGATCAGGTTAGTAGATGCTGCCCCAGGACATTAGGACCAGGTGTAGCAGTTACTGCCCCGGGACAATAGGACCAGGTTCAGCGGGTGCTGCCCTAGGACAGTAGGACCAGGTGCCAAAGCAGAACCAGGTCTGAGCATCGTTCACTAGTAAGACAAGACGCAAGTCACTTTGGAGAGATGTGTGGATTGTGTACTTGGTAACTTTTACATGTGTCTGAAGTGTTAACTGTTGATTGGGATGTTAACTGTTGAGTGGTATGTTAACTGTTGAGTGAGTTGTTAACAGATGAGTGAGATGTTTGCTGTTGAGTGAGATGTTAACTGTCAGTAAGATGTTATCTGTTGAGGGAGATGTTTACTGCTAATGAGATGTTAAGTGTTGTGTGATATGTTGACTCTAGCGTGAGATGTTAACTGTCGAGTGAAATGTTAACTGTTGATTGAGACGCTACTGTTGAGTCATATGTTAACTGTTGTGTGAAATGTGAACTGATTTGTTAAATGTTAACCGTCGCTTGAGATGTTAACTTTTGCATGAGATGTTAACAGTTGAGTGAGATATTTATGTTGAGTGACATGTTTATTGTTATTGAGATGTTAACTGTTGTGTGAGATGTTAACTGTTGATTGAGATGTTGAATGTTGTTTGAGATGTGAACTATTGAGAGAGATGTTGATTGTTGTGTGATGTTTACTGTTAGTGAGATGTTAACTGTTGAGTGAGATGTTGACTGTCGCTTGAGATGTGAAACATTCAGAGAGATATTAACTGTTGTGCGAGATGTTAACTGTTGAGTGAGATATCTACTGTTAGTGAGATGTTAACTGCTTAGGGAGATGTTTACTGTTGTGAGAGATGTGAACTGATTTGTGAGATGTTAACTGTTGAGTGAGATGCTTACTGTTAGTGAGTTGTTAGCTGTTGTGTGAGATGTTTTTCTTTTGTGAGATGTTACTGCTGAATGAGATGTTGACTTTTGTTTGAGATGTGAACTGTTGAGAGAGATGTTAACTATTGTGTGAGATGTCAACTGTTGAGTGAGATGTTTACTGTTAGTGAGATGTTAGTTGTTGTGTGAGACATGAACTGATTTTTGAGATATCAGTTGAGTGAGATGTTTACTGTTGTGTGAGATGTTAACAGTTGAGTGAGATATTAATTCTTTTGTGAGATGTTAACTGTTGAGTGAGAAGTTAACTCTTGTGTGAGATGTTAACTTCTTAGTGAGATGTTTACTGTTATGTGAGATGTTAACTGTTGTGTGAGATGTAAACTGATTTCTAAGATGTCAACAGTTGATTGAGATGTTTACTGTTGTCTGAAATGTTAACTGTTGTGCGAGATGTGAACTGTTGAGTGATATGTTTATTTTTGAGTGAGGTTAATTGCTGAGTGAGGTGGTAACTGTTGAATGATATGTTTGCTGTTGAGTGAGAAGTACATTGTTCAGTGAGATGTTAACTTGTGTGATATGTTAACTGTTGAGCGTGTTGACTGTTGAATAACATGTTAACTGTTGAGTAAGATGTTTATTGCTGAGTGAGATGTTAATTGTTGAGTGAGGTATTTACTCTTCAGGGAGATGTTAACTGTTGAGTGAGGTGTTTACTTTTGAGTGAGATATTATCTCTTGAGATGTTGACTGTTGAGTGAGTTGTTTACTGTTAGTGAGATGTTAACTGTTGTGTGAGATGTGAACTGTTGAGTGAAAGATTTACTGTTGAGTGAGAAGTTGATTGCTGAGTGAAATGTTAATTTGAGTGAGATGTTAACTGTTGGGTGATATGTTTAATGTTGAGTGGGAGGTTCATTGTTCAGAGAGATGTTACCTGTTGAGTAACATTTTACTGTTGAGTGATATATTGAATTTTGAGTGAGGTGTTTACTGTTCAGGAAGATGTTAACCGTTGAGTGAGATGTTAACTGTTTTGTGAGAAGTTAAATGTAGTTTGAGATGTTAGCTGTTCAGTGAGATATTTACTGTTGAGTGAGATATTAATTGTTGTGTTAGATGTAAACTGATTTGTGAGATGTTATGAGTTGAGTGAGATGTTTAATGTTGTGTGAGATGTTAACAACTGAGTAAAATGTCTACTATTGTGTGAGATGTTAACTGCTGAGTGAGATGTATACTTTTTCGTAAGATGTTAAATGTTCAGTGATATGTTAACTCTTTTGTGGAATATTAACTGCTTAGTGAAATGTTTACAGTTGAGTCAGACGTTAAATGTTGTGTGAGATGTTAACTGTTTAGTGAGATGTTATTGATGAGTGAGATGTCAACTGTTAAGTGAGAAGTTTTCTGTTGTGTGAAATGTTTACTGTTGTGTGAGATGTTAACTGTTTAGTGAGATGTTTAGTGCTGAGTGAGATGTCATTTGTGTAACATGTGAACTGATTTGTGAGATGTTAGGGCTGACCGAGATGTTAACTCTTGTGTGAGATATCAACTTTTGAGTGAGATGTTTACTGTTGAGTGAGATGTTAACTGTTGAGTGAGATGATAACTCTTTTGTGAGATGTTAACTGCTTAGTGAGATTTGTACTGTTGAGTATGATGTTAACTGTGGTGTGAGATGTGAACTGATTTGTGAAATGTTAAATGTTGAGTGAGATGTTAACTACTGTTGAGTAAGATGTTAACTGTTGTGTAAGATGTGAACTGAGTTGTGAGATGCTTACTACTAAGATATTTTCTGTTGCGTGAGATGTTTACCGTTGTGTGCGTTGTCAACTGTTGAGTGAGATGTTTACTGTTGAGTGAGATGTTAACTGTTGAGTGAGATATTAGCTGTTAAGTAAGATGTCAACAGTTGAGTGAGATGTTAACTGTTGAGTAAGATATTAACTGTTGAGTAAGACACTAACTGTCGAGTTACACATTAAATTTTGAGTAACTTAACTGTTGGGAGTGATGTTAGCTGTTGTGTGACATGTTAACTGCTGAGTAAGATGTTACTGTTGAGCGAGATGTTAACTGTTGAGTAAGGTGTTTACTGTTCAGGGAGATGTTAACTGCTGAGTGAGATGTTTACTGTTGTTTAAGATGTTAACTGTTGAGTGAGTTTTTAAATGTTGAGTGAGGTGTTAACTGTTGAGTGAGAGGTTAAATGTTGAGCAAAATTTTAACAGTTGTGTGATGTGTGTACTGTTGAGAGAGAACTTAATTGTTTAGTGAGATGTTAACTGTTGAGTGAGATATTAACTGTTGAGTGAGATGTTTACTGTTGAGTGGGATGTCAACTGTTGAGTGAGATGTTAACTATTGAGTAAGATGTTTACTGTTGAATGAGATGTTAATTGTTGAGTGATTTGTTAGCTGTTAAGTAGGATGTTTACTACTGAGTGAGATGTTAACTGTTTTGTGAGATTTTAACGGCTCAGAGAGATATTAACTGTTGAGTGAGATGTTTACTGTTGTCTGAGATGTTAGTTGTTGAGTGAGATGTTAACTGTTAGTGATATGTTAACTGTTGAGTGAAACATTAAAATGTTGAGTAAGATGTTAACTCTTGAGTAAGATGTTAATTGTTGAATGAGATATTTACTGTTGAGTGATACGTTAATTCTTGATATGTTAAATGTTGAGAGAGATGTTAACTGTTGACTGAAATACCTACTGTTGAGTTAGATGTTAACTACTGTGAGAGATGTTAACTGTTAAGTGAAATGTTTACTGAAGAGTGAGATGTTAATTGTTGAGCGAGATGTTAACTGTTGAGTAAGATGTAAACTGCTGAGTGAGATATTTATTGTTGAGTGAGATGTTTACTGTTGCGATATGTTAACTATTGAGAGTGATATTAACTGTTGAGTAAGAGTAAAATGTTTACTGTTAAGTGAAATATTAACTGTGGAGTGAGATATTTACTGTTCAGGGAGATGTTAACCGTTGGTTTTAGATGTTTACTATTGTTAAAGTTAACTGTTGAGTGAGATGTTGAATGTTGAGTTAGATAATAATTGTTGCATGAGAGGTTAAATGTTGAGTGAGATGTTAACTGTTGAGTGAGATTTAAGTATTGAGTGAGATGTTAACTGCTGCATGAGATGTTAACTGTTGAGTGATGTGTTAGATATTGAGAGATATTTACTGTTAAGTGAGATTTCAATCGTTTAGTGACATGTTAACTTTTGAGTGATATGTTAACTGTTGAGTGAGATCTTTACTCTTGAGTGAGATTTTAAGTATTGTTTGAGATGTTAACTGCTGTTTGAGATGTTGACTGTTGAGTAAGATGTTAATTGTTAAGTGATATTCTAACAGATGATTAATGTTAAGTGTTGAGTGATATGATTACTGTTGAGTGAGAGGTTTACTGTTGAATGAGATGGTCCCTCATTTGTGAGATGTTAACTGTTGTGTGAAATGTTAACTCTTGAGTGAGATGTTAACTTATGAGATATCAACTTTTTAGTGACATATTATTTGTTAAATGAGCTGTTAACTGTTGAGTGAGATGTTAACAGTTAGTGAGATATTGACTGTTGTTTGAGATGTGAATTGTTTAGTGAGATGTTAATTGTTGTTTGAGGCGTGAATTGTTGAGTGAGATGTTAACTATTGTGTGAGGTGTAAACTGTTGAGTGAGATGTTTACTGTTAGTGACATTTTAACTGTTGTGTGATATGTTAACTCTTGTGTGAGATGTTAAATGTTGAGTGACATGTTTACTTTTTAGTGAAATGTGAACTGTTATTGAGATGTTAACTCTTTTGTGAGGTACTAACTCCTTTGTGAGATGTTAACTGTTGGGTGAGATGTTAACTATTGTGTGAAATGTTAACTGCTGAGTGAGATGTTAACTTATGAGTGAGATTTTACTGTTGTGTGGGATGTTTACTGTTGTGTGAAATGTTAAGTGTAGAGTGAGGTACTAACTGTTAGTGAGATGTTAACTGATGAGTGGGATGTTAACTACTGTGTGAGATGTTTACTGCTAAGATGTTACCTGTTGAGTGACACGCTAACTGTTGAGTGATAATGTTAACTGTTTAGTAAGATGTTTACTGTTGAGTTAAATCTTAACGGTTGAGCGAGATGTTTATAGTTGTGTGGGATCTTAAATGTAGAGTGAAATTTTGTCTGTTGTTTGAGATGTTAACTGTTGAGTGAGATGTTAACTGTTAAATGAGATGTTAACAGTTGTGTAAGATTTTAACTAATAATGAGATGTTAACTGCTGAGTGAGATGTTAGCTGCTGTGTGTGAAGTTAACTTGTGTGAGATGTTAAATGTTGCGTGAGATGTTAACTTGGATGAGTTGTTATCTGTTGTGTGAGATGTTACTGTTGTATGAGATGTTAACTATTATTGAGACGTTAACTGTTGTGTTATATGTAAACTGTTAGTGAGACGTTAACTGTTGTGTTATATGTAAACTGTTAGTGAGACGTTAACTGTTGAGTGAGATGCTAACTTTTGAGTTAGATGTTAACTGTTGAGTGAGATGTTAACTGTTGAGTGAGATGTTAACTGTTGTGCAAGATGCTAACTGTTGTGTAAGCTTTTAACTAATAATGAGATGTTAACTGCTGAGTGAGATGTTAACTGCTGTGTGAGAAGTTAACTCTTGTGTGAGATGCTAACTGTTGAGTGAGATGTTAACTGTTGGATGAGATGTTATCTGTTGTGTGAGATGTTATTCTTGTGTGAGATGTTAACTATTAGTGAGACGTTAACTGTTGTGTTATATGTAAACTGTTAGTGAGATGTTAACTGCTGAGTGAGATGTTAACCTTTAGTGAGATGTTAACTGTTGTGTGAAATTGTTAATTGTTAGTAACATGTTAACTGTTGAGGGAGATGTTAACTGTTGAGTGAGATGTTAACTGTTAGGAAGATACTAACTCTTGAGTGAGATGTTAACTGTTAGGGAGATGTTAACTGGTATTAATATGAAACACCGGCAACTGAAAGACTAAAACTGGTTTCATCTGTTTGAAAGGAAATTCAGAGATCTTTTTTCTGTTGTGGATGACTGTTGATGGATTGCCCTTGTGTTCCTAGGTCTTGATAACGTCTATATGAGGCTATCATAACGCCCTTAGTGTAACGTCCATGTGATGATCTCGTCCACAGAATGATGTCGATGTGACGCTTTTGTAACGCCCTTAAAGTGAATTCCATGTGACAGTCTTATCGTGACCCCCGTATGACACGCTCTCTTAAGGTGACGTCCACGTAACGCTCTCGTGACACCATTAGGGTGACGTCCAACTGATGCTCTTATAACGTTCAGAGGATGCTGTTGACATGATGCTCTCGTAACACTCACAGAGTGACTTATATGTGACGCTCTTGTAACACCCTTAGGGCGATTTCCTTGTAAAGCTCTCGTAAAATCCTCAGGAAGAGGTCCATGTGACACACTAGGAACATCTCTAGGGTGACATCCATGTGACGCCATCTTAACACCCTTAGAGTGACATTTATTTGACCGACTTCAACGGTTAATGACTTCCTTATGTGCTCTTGTGACGTGAGAGTGAGGGGCAGTGATGTGCGTGACAAAGTGTTGTGACGGTGATGTTCTCTCCACAGGAATACGAGAAGCTGTTCCTGCTGGTTGGAGCTGGTCTGACTGTGGCCCAACTCGTCATCATGGTCCTCTACTGCATCATAGGAGGCATCTTCACGTACAAGGTGGGTGCATGACTTCCCAACAC
>JAYMFT010190115.1:0-11870 GCA_038088735.1 Panulirus argus
TGTGTGTGTGTGTGTGTGTGTGTGTGTGTGTGTGTGTGTGTGTGTGTGTGTGTGTGTGTGTGTGTGTGGCAGGCAAGGCTGGGAGGGCGGCCGGGGGAGCTACCAGTGAGAAATGCCCCAGGTAGTGGAGGATGCGGGGTACCCGGGGCCCGGAGGAGGAGGAGGAGGGCGTGGGTGTGTGTGTCTGTGTGTGTGTGTGTGTGTGTGAGGGAGGGAGGAATGGCTGATGAACACTCAAATGGTATATTTGCTCATCACACCACATGGAGGCGGACAACACCAGGTGTGCTTCTATATACTGGGAACAATGATCGCGTACACACTTGAATTCAGTGGCGTGATTAGTGAAGCTACTATGTCATATACACCGAAGACAAGATATCACTGTGTCCACCACAAACTAACTTTACAGGAACATAAACTGGAAAACTGAATTCAGAATAAAGAGCATCTCGTACCACAAACAACAGTCGCGAGAATAATATCAATTATAATAATTTTTCGTATATGATCGTGTCTTTCCTCGACAGCGAGGTAGGTAGCGCCAAGAACAGACTGAGAACGGCCCCGTTCGTTCACATCCACCCTCTAGCTCTCGCGTATAAAATGCGTCGAAACCTGAGTCCCCCTAATCCTCAACCGAACATTTCTGGCGTTTCTCCTAACGGCTTCATAACGCCCTGGTCGACAGCAAACATGTCGCCCCTTGTATGACACATCGCTCCAATTCGCTCTCTCCTGTGCATGCCGTGCACCCTCTTACACGTTCAGGCTCCAAAGCACTTGAAGACATTTTCACTCCATCTTTCCACCTCTAATTCGGTTTCTGCCTTCTCCTTGCACCCTCCTTTCCTGACTCACATACCCTCTTTGTCAAACCTCTCCATGTGTCCAGACAGACCATTTCAAGCATCCCCTCTTCAGCTCTCTCTCAATATCCTTCTCACTACCACACACTTCTCTATTACCCAATCATTTCTTACTCTGTCAACCTTCCTTTGCATCCATCCACTTCCGCACTTTCTCAACTAGAGCCCACGACTGGCATCCGTATGACACCACCCCCGTCGAGACTACTGTAACACCAAACGTGTCCAGCTCTGCCCATCCCACAGACGGTGACCAACTCCCTTTCCACCCACTCCTCAATGCGCCAGGGACCTTCGCCTCCTCATCACCCACCCTATGACCCACCTCTGCTCCCACGGCTCCATTCGGCGCCGTGTCCACTCCCAAGTTCTCTTTACACAAACTGACATCCTAATAATAATAATAATAAAACGCTGTTGAGAATGCGATAAGTGACAATAAAGAAGAGGACTGTTCCATAAGTCTGCAGGGAGAAAATAGCTAGGTAGCGAATAATTAGACTAAGCGGTTCCGAGTGAAGAGTTGCTGAAGACGAGAAAGCGTGCCAGGAAGCAACCGTCGCGCAAGTCCAAAGGCGTGTATTCACACCGGACACTGCAGCCCCAGTGAAATCATTAGAAAAGACCTCAGTAGGCCACGAGAAATTCTAGGGCCTCATAATAAGGTACATGGTGCCCATGAGGCTAGGCCTCTCTACATTACACTCAGGGAGCGTGCAAGAAACACCTGACGGGGGCAGCCTGGAACGTCTAGGGTGTCGCCTGGAAGAAGAGAGATTCGTGCCACGGGAATATAAGAAAGCAAATGTGCTCCATTTCAAAACAGGAGACCGGGAAAAATCCCACTGACCTTTGAGAGACCCGTTGTATGTGAGGTGTGTGGCCTATAAACCTCGGGCGCTGATAGAAAGCAAACACACGACTGCTTTTGCCAAGGAGAAACTGTCATATACACGCGTAAGGTAATATTACGTAAGAGGAAAGAGAGAGAGAGACTCAGTCGGCTCTGGTTTATATAAACGAGATAGGCGGGCGGATTTGTCGTTCACGGTCGGCCAGGAGGCATCCGACACCGTCTCACGCAAAGAGGCTGGTAAAGGGACCTTAGATTTTCAGGCCACGGTGTGGAATAGACTCCTTCGACGGATCGTGGAGTGGATGGGGATTGGATGACACACATAACGCAGGAGTCTATCCTGGCGTATCGGAAGGCTCTACCTTAGGGCCACCTCTGTCTCAGTTACCATGGAGAGGTTGATAAGCTACAAGGTGGCTCTGGCCAATGGAAAAAGAATGAGACGTGATCACAACTGTCATGTTTCTAATTCAAACTGACAATGTCGAGAGCGAACAGTTCTCAGACACCAGCTGGTGGAAAAACAATAGATCACCGGAAGGCTGCACGAGAAAATAAGAATTTAGTATCTTATAAAAGAGACGTGATCAAGCGCTGCTGCGGCAAGAGGAATGGATGATGAGGAAAACGGGAAGTA
The DNA here is from genome assembly GCA_038088735.1 of Panulirus argus. Taxonomy (NCBI): domain Eukaryota; kingdom Metazoa; phylum Arthropoda; class Malacostraca; order Decapoda; family Palinuridae; genus Panulirus; species Panulirus argus. Next base: position 2,363 of record JAYMFT010190115.1, read on the forward strand.
AGGACACTGGAAACTAAGAAAATGATAAGGAAATTAAAGCTTTTCAGTAACATTAAACGAACTAAGGAAATGTTGCCAAACAAGTGTCTAGGACTTCCTTCTTCGACCTTTACAAACTGGCAATTACGATTAACTACTTGTAATTCTACTCCTTCGACACTAATCCACGAGCTTCTGTTCTCTTTCGCTGTTACAATGTACAGCCTCGTTGAGGACTCAAAAGGTCTGTCGCTATCTGGATTCATCTGCATTCGTTTGCATTTTTGTTCCTAGTCCAACAACGACCATCAGCAAAAACAGACGCTGGATAAGGCAGCAGCAGCCCCCCCGGTACACAGTACACCACCCAGCTGGGATATTAAGATGTGTAACAGCTGTTGGACGTGAGCGGGGAGAGAGAGAGAGAGAGAGAGAGAGAGAGAATCAAAACTTTACGTCTGTGCGTCAGGAAGTCAGTTGGGAGGGCTTGCAGCCTTCAACCAGAGGGCACTGCTTCGCCTGCATGAAATTCCTTCACTTTTGGCGGAATCAGAAAGAAAACAGTTAAATACCGAGTTAACCCGACCGACCGTTGTTCCGCCCTCAACACGTCCCACCCTTGGCCAGAACCTCCCGTGATAATTTATAAATGTCGAAATGAACTTTGACGAACCTCTCTGTTGTCTTATATATATATATATATATATATATATATATATATTCCGCGACCAGTAGAATGGCAGGTCTGGTTTACAATGACAACTGATGCTAGTTCATTGAGATATGAAAATTAATACACATGCTGTGAAAAGATTTAGAATGTTAACTATTGACAGTCACGGAAGGAAAATGACACACTTTTCTCGAAGACAATTTACACAAAGGACTTCGCCAGTTTTTACATTTTGTTTCGTCGAAGGTCATTTACTTACATGCTAGTCTTAACGGGTCTTACTTCTATAGTCTGCCGGAGGTGCTTCATTTAATGCTTACTTAATAATTGTCAGGAATTATGTGGTCCACCCGTAATTGGGCCTAGGGGTGGCGGAGTTTACCTGGGCGGGTAGGTGCACCTGGTAGGGTACCTGGAAGGGTAGGTGTGCCTGGCAGGGAAGGTGTACCTGGTAGGGTAGGTGTGCCTGGCAGGGTAGGTGTGCCTGGTAGGGTAGGTGTGCCTGGTAAGGAAGGTGTACCTGGTAGGTTAGGTGTGCCTGGTAGGGAAGGTGTGCCTGGTAGGTAAGGTGTACCTGGTGGGGTAGGTGTACCTGGGTGCACGTATGGGAGTGGACAAATGTACCTGGTGGTGTGGACCATTATCCACGGCCACACCCGCCCTACCTGGCTCACACCCTCCCACACCAGCGGCAGGTCCTCCTGCCACCTCACCCGGCAGCGGCAGAAGGAACTCCCATTTCTCATACCAACGGCAGCATTTCTTGCCATGATTTCCGCCGTCCACCGCTCTCTCTCTCTCTCTCTCTCGTACCACCTAACGCCACCTACTTCAATCAAGCAGATAAAAAAAAAAAACTTTTAAGACTTTCTGTACGGGGTTAACGAGGCCACCCCCTTGTTCTTTTACGATGCCCAGTACGAGGCGGAGTGGGTTAACCCCTGTTCTTTAAACTCGTCCCCGTGGGCGACCAAGTGGAGGGGAAAAAAAAAAAAAAGCATCAAGGCTGAAGTTTCAGTTACCGCTATTCAGGTCATTACATCAAGCAGGCGACTTTCATTTTGGTGACCCATTAAAAGGATGAGAACCCATGGCGGACCGTCTACTCCAAGCGGGGTGCATCTGATCGGCTCTTGATCTCCACGGCTTTTTAAAAGGAGATCTCGTTTCTATTTTTGTCTACAGATGTCAGCATCTCTTTAATCACGGGCGTTAGTTTCTCCAGGTATTTTGGTCTATCTAGATGGCAGGTATCTATCGGTCAGGCGTACTTTCTCCTCAAGAAATGTGTGTCGGAGAGATTGCATTATTGCAGCGAGAGTAACAGCAGTCGAAGTGTCGAGGATTAACGCGCAAGTCGGAGGCGCCGCGCGCGCCACCAATGGTCTGTACAGCCATCTGCATAGGCATGCACGAGTGACACTCTGTCGTCTGCATTGTGGTGGAGAGCATCCGGCAGCTCCCCAGCGTCACACACACCCGAGTCTACATATCACAAGACCACCTCATGCCCGAGTTACAACTTCCACACTGAACATTTGATGCTCAACTATCCTGCACTCATCTCACGTAGACGTACTCACAAAACATTTCTTGACCAGAGAGAGAGAGAACCTTCCTCGGCTGTAAACAAACGTGGTCGGTGTCATGACAAAAGGCTTTCGGTGAGCTGTTGTTGCAAGTGCATATCAACGATGAACTTTTATTACGGCAACTACCAGGCAAGCTTCGACCGTTTAACATCCGGCAGCCTAGGGCTCCTAGCGCTGTATTCGTCACCGAAAACTCCCGTCATTTCTGATCATGTTAACCTAAGACTTCTTCAGTAAAGGGCTCAGTCAGCCCAAGGATCCGTCAGCAGCCAGGGCTCCGTGGAACACTTAAAATATATCATTATACTCACCCCATTTACAGGGAATCCACTGCTCCGTATCATTCGGTCATTGCATAACCCAAGTTGCTTTCTCGGCCGCGGTCTCGCTGTGACGAGCCTCAAATATCTTTCTTATACAAATTATATACAACGAATGCGCTTAAAAAATCAGAGTTTACTGTACCGGAGGGACTCCATTACCAACGGCTAACCAATAATAATAATTGGACCCGGTTAAGCGGCAAGCCAGCTGTACGAATTCTACTAAAACCATAAGTCTGACCAAAGTCGTGAAATTCAGAATAACGTACATTACTCTTTCCTTCAATTTTCAAACTTCCTTTAGCTTAATCCAGGGTGGGTTCTCCGTGCTGTCCCTCCGTGCGAGGGTTTTTATAAGGGTATCCGAACGCGGCACCTACCGGTTTTTCTTCCCTTTTGTCAAACGAATTTGGAAAACATCTTGCTCTCCCGAAATACCGAAGAACTCAGACCCGATCGATTGGGTGTCTGTGGTTCGGTGACTTTTTAAACTTTTTGGATCATGATGGACGAGGCTGGCTGGAGTCGAAGGACCTGAAAAAAAAAATATTATATATTTTGACAAATCATTCTACCGAGCGAAACTTGTGGGCCACACTGACCCGCGCGGGACCGGTCGTGTTCAAGGATAACCAGCTCCGTCCGAAACCTCTCCAGGACACCTTTCCTCAAATATTTTTTTTTTCTTGAATCGTCTCCCGTCTTCCTTTTCTGCTGTACCGAAGTATCAAGACACCTGTACTGACTGGAATATCGAGGATCCGGTCATGAGGCGTCCGTAAGCTGCCAGGGGCGAGCATCGGGCCGAGCGGCGGTGGTGGTGGTGGTGGTGGTGGCGGTAGTTGTGGTGGTGGCTATACGCAACGCGTAGTCGCCCTGGGATAACGGCTGGCCCTGACTCCCATACTTGATGAGGGAAGGGGCGGCCTCCGCGGTGATCCGGTACTTTTGCAAGGCTGTGTTCTGATGGGTGGGTAGGTAGGTAGGTACCTCCGCGACCCGGCTAGGCTACGTTCTGATGGGCAGCGGTAAGGAAGACTCTGCAGCGAGACATTTCAACTTCTGACAGACCCCAGCCCTGCCCATGGACAGCGGCAGGACGAGGTGGATTTGCTCTTGCCACTGCATCATCACCGCCAGGGCCTCGCAAGAGTACGTTCTAAGACGAAGATTCCCCCCCCCCCCCCAGGAAGGATCTCCCGTGACCACGTTTTGACCAGCAGGATGTTGTGACATCACGTACTGACTCCCGCGGTCATCAGGAGGATTTCTGAGCTCTGACTAGGACGGCCAAGAGTGGTGTCTGTGTGTGTGTGTGTGTGTGTGTGTGTGTGTTCGCAAGGCCGCGTTCTGAGCACTTTCCTGCATGGAATGTGCGTTCCATGTCTCGTCCGCGGGCGCTAGTAGCAATGTGTCCGCCGGCAACAAGAAGCCGACCTGGCCACGACTCGATACGCGACCAACGCCTGGGCTCGCACCAACCCGACGTTTTCTGTTCGTATCTGTAAAATAGAAATGACTTCGGTCAGCAGCATTTACCTTGAATTGTTGCAGGAGACTTCTACATGGACGAGCAAGCTGGTACTTACGTAAGCCTTGCGTTGACGCCATCACCACAGACGCAGGAGCCCCCGGGGGCCCTGAGGTCAAGGCCGCTGGGGAGAATCTCCCTCGGAATTCTAAGCGAAAAACATCGCCCACGAAGGCTGGGCTTGGGCGCCTCACCAGCCTTCGGAACTCCCGGGCATTGGCGCACACTGTGGCTGTGCCGGTGTAACGATCGTTCGCACGTTCGTGTCTCACAAGACCCCCAACAAGTCGTGCCTGGTATGTGGTATACCTGACTACACACATCTGTTCCGTACACCACTGTGAACCTCCTCCCCGTCTGCAGAGTCTATGGGAATTACCGTTGTCGAAGTCACTCTTGGGCAAGACTTCTTCCCGGCGACAGAGTTCGGCTCTCACACTCCCTGAACGCAACGGTACGACCAACGGCCAGACTTCAGAGCAGGACTTTGTACGACTTCTTGGGTTATGACGGAGGGGCCGCCTCCGACCAATCTTCACGCACCGTGTCGAAGGCCAAGCCATCAGTAACGAGGCGGTTGTAGACCACGTGATCACGGTTCTGCACCGCAGTACCGTCATGGTCAACGGGCTGACCGCAGGAGCCGTCGTCCCCCTGCGGCCTGGCGAGGACCGTGGCCAGCGGCAGGTGCCCCGCGGGCCTCTCTGGCCACCGACCATCACCAACGAGCAACGTTCTGCATCCTGCTCCAGATAATGGTGGCCCCTCCACTGGTCGACGACCCATACGCGCCGCGCCCCACCTCCATTCACACTCTAACGGACACAACACTTCAGCTCAGACGCATACGTTAAGTACGTTGAAACGTTAAACGTAATGGCTAATACTGAAACTGAAAAACAACTAAAGACAGAAAACGTGAAGAAAAGAAAGAAACCGTGAAAAAAAGATTGAAACCGTCAACCAAAAGAAAAAGAGAGAAAGTAAACGAATCATAGCAAAAAATGAGCACACACACACACACACATACCAACTCTGAACTCTCAACCGATGTATTACCATGTGGTACACGAGGCAACGGACACGTTGAGCCGCCTCCTTAAAATCTTTGGCAAGCCTTGTGGCCAACTCGTCAGCGATACCACACCGGCACCGCCATCCTCAACACCACAAGGCCACAGCAGCCATACACAACCCACACACCGCCACAGATCCTCACCACTAATGTGGTCTGTAAGTGGTGGTTTCTTTTTTTATATAATAACTACTCTGCATGTGCGTACATACGTACGTAGAACCCTAGGTGTGGGGATGGGGGGGGGCAGCCCATATGTGTGTGTGTGTGTGTGTGTGGGGACTGGGAAAAAGTTAGTCTGGACACTGCCCACACATGTCAGTGTTACGGGCCTTTTTTAGGGAGTGTCAGCGTTACGGGGTCTTCGTCAGGAGCGTTCGGCCCCCACATTATTCCACCGCTCCAGTTACTTTTTCAGGAAGAATCTCTGGAATTCTCTGAGTGGGTTCTGAGACCTCCCTAGCCAGGAGCAGTGTCCTATCCCCAGGCTGGGACTGCGAGGAAAAGACCCTTTCGTCGGAGTGGTCGGCTGGTGGAGGCCTCCCCCTCCGTCAACCGAAAAATGAACACATTTTGCTTCTGTTTATGAAAGCGTCGTCCCTCTCGCCCTTATGCTTTAAGCGCCCGCAGAAGTACACAGGGTGTGTTACATGCACCGTCCAATTCAGGGAAGCCATCGTGTCATAGCGGTGCAGGCTGACGGGAGGGTATAGGGCTGGCCTCGTAGCCCAGCTTCTCTCAGCAACTCGTTTCCCGTAAAAAAAAAAAAATTCCTTTACTTTTACGCAAAATTGCGACCCCGAGTGAGGCAAACGTAGCTGTAAGTATTTCAGACTGTATCTGTGTATCCTAGATCTCATAATCTAAATAAATATACTGCCACAGGGAGTGAGGGGATACAGTCAACAGGCAGGACTAGACTGGCAGCATTACCCTCGCGTCAGTTGACTGTCCGCGTGGCACATGAGGACTGGAAAGAGTTGATGGTGACAGCAGACGGCGCGCGGTAATGACTGGGCGCGCCGGTTAGACTGAGAGAGCCTCTCGCCGCTGGAAGTAAGTAGGTTGGTTAGCAGCTGTGTGGGCCGCCCGGGGCCTACCTGTGGCGCGCGGCTCCCGAGATTCCTGCGTGAACTAGAGAACTGTGCTCCGATTTCGCCCGACGTCGCTCAGCTGTCTTAGCACCTGGCAGCAGATGGGGCACCACCACTTTCATTCCAGTGGCCCGGCCTAGTCCTCGGGTCTGCAGCGTGACAACCTACCTCTAACAAGGCGTCAGTTTCGAGTTTATTCCACGTAACTCAGATTTACCTAAGCTACTAGCGCAACCTGGCGACATTCTAAGCTTAATATATCCGATTATTTCAAAAATATCTGTCGCGTATAACTTAGCAGAAGGGAGCTAATCTCCCGCAGGGAATCTAGTAGAGCTCAAAAAGCACCCTGCTGTCTCACAGAGCCGCTGGTACAGTATGAGCTACAGGAGAGAAATCTCAAACGGAATGTTTGACTTCCAGCCTGCGTCAAACCCTCGTCTCTCTCTCCTCTACCCAATTACCGCTTCCGATTCACTTACTCGTCTAAAAACATGTTCTCGCTGCCCTTCTCCTTCTTCCGTAATTACGTAGCCTAACTTCCGGAAGTCAAGAAGTTCTGATGTTGGTTAATAAGAGGGAAAGTGTCGGCCCGACTGCCTTCGCCATGACCACTGGTGTTCTGGCGGTGCGGGTGCCGCGCCCTGAGTGTGTTAGGGTACAACACCACCGCCACCACCACCACACGACACACCAGTCACCCTCGGTGTGGGCAGCCTCCGCTCTTTGCCGGTTGGTTATTTCAACTCGACTTTCCCTACCGGGCTACAGTGCTATGGCTCGGCCAAGACACATTAACAGGCACTCAACAAGTCTTTAAGTGCGAAGAATTGTACACTGTGTGATGGGCGAGTATGAGGAGGTTTAGAGAGGTGGCCCCGAGGGCCTCGTATGAGAGAGGCCGGCCGAGGTAGTGTTGGTCGGTGTAATGATGGTGGCAGAGTAATCAGTCGTGAGGATGGTGGTGGTGATGGTACAGCAGTCAATGGTGCACACGGTGGTGTTGTTGAGTGGTGCACTCCTGGTGCACGCAACTTTCAGCGCCAATAACATAAACAAGACAACGCCTGCACCACCAGTCTGCTGGAGACGAGGCAGAGTCGTAAGGAACATCACCTCCCTCGCTGGTCGCAAGACGACGCCGCCGCTGCCGTCTCCGCCTCCCGCGGAGCAGAGTGTATAGTAGGTGCTGTCCCCCACCGAGGATATTAGGGAGCGGCGGCGGAGTGTGTGTGGGTAGTGGTCAAGAGGGTAGTGGTGTGGGGGTGGTGGCTTAGAGGGAGGGGGGAAGGCAAGGTGAGCAGGGTATGGAAGGTCAGTCGTGTCTCCCTAGAGGGTGCAAGGCTACCCCTCCATCACTCCCGTGGACCGACCACTCCCTCACGACTTCCCTGTGTCAACAGAGCAAAGCAGGTGTTGAGGAGAGCGATGGCGGTAGCCTGGGGTGTTTGTGTACCATTCCACCCACGAAGTTTATTCTTTTAGTTTTAGTTTTAATATATCTATTGCCTAGATATATAAGGACAAAGCATTTCAGTTTTAGTATGGAAGAAGGGCACACACTTAGGGGTAGGTGGAGGCAAGTATAGAGCTTACAGTGGGTACAATCCACTGACATGGGAGGGCGAAAGGTGGGCCCGAGTGGGGCCCAGGGACCCAGAGGGTCTCCCTCCCGTCAGAGTGGTGAGCATGGCTGGTCTCCGCCCACATAGCCACCGCCGCACAGGCGAAGCAAGATATATGTATGTATAGTCCTGCGATCCGTTTCCCTCACGCCACATGTGAAAACTGATGCTTCTATTCAAACATACTCGTCAAGCGCCCTAAAAATCAGTCATCTACACACAGCTGCCCTCGGCTATACCGAAGTTCCAGCAATTCAAAATCCACACAGGCATAAGATGCATTTAAGAAGTGAACGTCATCCATCGGGTGGACACGCGATGCGCGTCTCACACAGCCACACTCCCTCTTCCCCAAATACTGAACCTACATTACCGTACTACTAACCATTCCCTCTAACCTGACGGGGCACAAGACTGCACCATACGATGCCTCAAACGCCTCTCTTATTTTCTCGAGAGATACGAAACTTCACATCGATCTTGTGATTTACGTCACAACAGCGTTACCAACCAAATCTTACACACACAAGTTGTGACTAGCCACACACACACACACACACAAAAAAAAAAAGGGACTCTGTAAAAACGTGTCCGAAGTGTCCATGGCTTATCAAAAGGATTCTACGGAACGGTCCAGAAAAATGTACCAGTGACCATTAGGTTCAGAACCCGTTTCCCGATCGCTTATCATGTATGAAATACACTGGGGAAACCAAAGCCTTCGAGGCCACAGCTGACCTGGAGAGAACACAATTTTTCCTCACATCACAACGCCCTCGATTCTTTCTCATAGGTCAAGTGATCAGTTCCCTTGAGCACAACGGTGGTAACCTTTGGGTGTCACGGCCCACAGCTGACCATTTTACTGTAAATCAGGCCAGAAGGCAGCACCACCATGCCCAGGAGTTGTACCCGTCGTTGGTCAAGTGCCATTACAGTCTTGATCAAGGGTTGTGGCGCTGCGACCAAGGGCTGTACCGTCAAGGGGTGGGTTTAGGCCGGCGGTCCTCGGCAAGCACCAGCTCAACACACTCCACAGCACGCGGGACTGACCGTATATACGAAAGGGGAAGGGACAGTCATTAAACATAAGCATTTCCCAACACGCCAAGGCCATAACCCCCCCTCCCCCATGCCATGCATAGCAACCAGGGCCTCTTGGGCGACTCTCCCGAAAACCAGCAAGAAAGGACTCTTCAATTATGCATGTGTCATATTCATGTGCATGTCTAATCACATTCAGTCCTATACGTTTAGTAATCACTGTTCAGAACAACACACACAACTCTGACGTATCGCGCGTAAATGTGACGCAACGCACATAACTGCGACGTAACAAACACAACTGTGACGTAACACACACAAACTTTGACGTAACACAAAGTAAGATGACATTAAACACAGAAATGTCTCTGAACTCGATAACTTTACAACACTCAAGTGCATAAAGTTACTTGGTGTGAGAGCGGCTCTTCTGGCAAAGGTCACGTTTGGGCTGTTCAGTGTCAACAGGAGGGGCGAACTCCCATGAGTATCTATAGCCCAGCCTGAGTCGGGCGATCCTGTTGGCGGAACTATATATATATATATATATATATATATATATATATATATAT
>JAYMFT010190126.1:0-10000 GCA_038088735.1 Panulirus argus
AGCAGCACTCACCTACCCTTCCCTCCCTGACCAGCAGCACTCACCTCCCCTCCCCTCCCTGACTAGCGGCACTCAATTCCCCTCCCCTCCCTGACCAGCAGCACTCACCTACCCTCTTTTTTCTGACCAGAAGTACTCACCTACCCGTCTTCCCCCCCCCCTTCCTAATAACACTCATATTCTCCTCCCTCTCTGCATCGGCACCACAAAACGGTCCTGATCCGTGAAGTCCTCTGTATGTCCGACTGACTGACGCGGTGAATTTCGCTCCGGCAGCCTCACCACCCCTGGAAAGTCCACATTACACCCCTCCAGAATCTGACGCCTTCTCCCCTCTGCCCATTTTCTGTACGCCGTCCCCCTCAATGCCTCCTGCAAGGCCGGTGTGCGTACTGCACTCCGGACGAGTGATGAATTGGCGAGTTACTTTTATCGTTTGCCGATCACAATTAGCTGAGGCTTGACAGCAAACAGATGGCAAATTAGCAGTAAAATGACAGATAAGAACTCTATCACTGGAGGTTGCCAGGGTGTCTGACAGACCAAAGATTAATGTTATTTCTCTCTTTTATGATCAGAAATTCGGTTCAGGCTTGAGAGAAAGCAGAAGGCAGATTAGAATAATACCGTTAAGTGAGAATTCTATCACTGGAGGTTGCCAAGCGGGCGTGTTGTATTATCCGAGTTATTATCATCCATATTGATCACAATTTGTGGAGGTTTGACAGAAAACGGACGACAAATATAGTAAGTTGGAAATGGATCGAGTTCTGGTTATGGTGGTAATTTTCGTCCCTCTCTTTTGTAACACTGAACCCAGCACAATTCCTGAAGCCATGGTTTGTGGAACCAAAAATGAAAATGAATAGTTAATGGATGTAGGCAGTCATCTGGCAGAAAATACACGATTGAGGTATTACAGACGTTGCGGAAGTGGAAGGTCATGATAGTTACTAGTCAACGAATCATACAAGGGCTTAAGATTAGGGTGAGGTGGATATTCCCACACTTAGGTTAAGCACATGGGTGAGGTACAGTTATATAGCCAGGGTGGCATATATATAGGAATGTTTACAGTCAGTGGTATAAGCGTGACTGAACATTAAGTACTTAGATGAATAGTTATAATGATACAGTCATTAACAAACTATATAGCCTAACTAACAGGAAACTGAGCGTGTGTGTGTGTGTGTGTGTGTGTGTGTAAGTGTGTGTGTGTGTGTGTGTGTGTGTGTGTGTGTGTGTGTGAGCGGTACCATAACTCAGCCCACACAATACTTAGGTTCCAGCTGGCTGGGATGATGAAAATAACCTCATCATCTTCACTCCTGCACAAGCCAAGGTCATATGATGTTACTGGGTGGCGGTAACTGGCTGAAACTGGTATGTTTCTCTGTTGGACCGTTATTTGAGCGAGGGAAACTATATGAAACTTGTATATTTCATTGCTGGACTGTTGTATGAGTGATGGAAACTGGGTGAAACTGGTACGATTCACTGTTGGACGGTTACCTGAGTAAGGGAAACTAGATGAAGCTGTTGTTTCATTTATCAGTTATCTAAGCATCGGAAATTAGATGATTCTAGTGTGTTTTCTTGTTCAATCGAAAACTAGATGAAACTAGTATGTTTCACTCTTCATCGGTTATCTGAGTTACGAACACTAGATGAAACTGGCATGTTTCACTGTTCATGGGTTGAAAGAGTGTCGGAAACTAGATGAAACTTGAATGTTTTATTTTTGGAAATTTATATGAGTGACGGAAACTAGATAAAACCTGTATGTTTCACTAAGGCAAGATCATTTCATATTTCTGCGGAAATGAAGCTGGTTGAAACTAGCATGTGTCACGGTACTATAGTCTTTTGGTATTGCTGGTTACGTAAACTGGTTGGAACTGGTATGTTTCACCTGGAGACTGTCAGTCATATGGTGCTACTGGGCGACGGAAGCTAAATGAAACTAGCATAGAGCACAATCATGATATTCCCAGCTATCGCTGAGTGGCTGAAACTGATGTTTCACTGAAGGACGGTCATACACTATTAGAGAGTGACGGAAACTGGATGAAACTAATATTTCTCACTTTGGGACGGTCGTATGGTCTAACTGCATGATGAAATCTGGTCGAAACTGGTATGTTTCACTTGGGGACGGTCATTTGATGTAAATGAGCGACGAAAAGTGGATGAAACTGGTGTGTTTCACTGGGAGACGGTGGGCACCAGTTTTAACTTAGTATCGTGCAATTCTTTTTCTTAAATTTTCAGCAGCGCTTACGAGAGACTTTGAAACACAAGATACAGCTCATGGGAGTGTTCAATACCATTCATACTCCTTATGCATTAGTCTGCAAATAGGTCTCCCCATTATTTAGGAAATTTGTTCTACAAGAAAGATTTGCTGCAATGATTATTCAACCCCTTGAGTATGATGACTTAACTTCTTGAGTACAACGACTTAACCCGTTGATTACGAAGATTTTACCTGTGAATATTGAATATTGCACAATTAGAGTCAATGTAGTGAAGGGTTAAGTCACTGTACTCAACGGGTTAGGTCATCATGCTTATGGGGTTTAGCGATCGTACCCCTGGGGTCAAGTCCCCGTCCTCAAGGGCTTAGAATGTTGTGTCTAAGAGACAGATTAGTCGCAGTGAACGGATTGATTCGTCGTACTCAAGGGGCGAAGTCGTCGTACTCAAGGGGTTAAAATGTTGTAATCAAGGGATTAAGTCGTCGTACTCAAAGGGTTAAGATATCGTTCTTAGGGGGTAAGTCGTCGTATTCAAGGGACTAAGTCGTCGTACTCAAGGGGTTAAGTCGTCATATTCAAGGGACTAAGTCGTTGTACTCACGCGGTTAAGTCATCGTACTCAAGGGGCTAAGTCGTCGTACTCAAGGGGTTAAGTCGTCGTACTCAAGGGGCTAAGTCGTCGTACGCAGAGGGCTAAGTCGTCGTACTCTAGGGGTTAAGTCGTCGTACTCAAGGGCTAAGTCGTCGTACTCTAAGGGTTAAGTCGTCGTACTCAAGGGGTTAAGGTGTCGTACTCAAGGGGCTAAGTCGTCGTATTCAAGGGGATAAGAAGTCGTACTCAAGGGGCTTAGTCGTCGTACTCAAGGGGATAAGTCTTCGTATTCAAGGGGTTAAGTCGTCGTACTCAAGGGGCTAAGTCGTCGTACTCAAGGGGTTAAGTCGTCGTACTCAAGGGGTTGAATCGTCGTACTCAAGGGACTAAGTCGTCGTACTCTGGGGGTTAAGTCGTCGCACTCAAGGGGTTATGGTGTCGTACTCAAGGGGTTAAGTCGTCGTACTCAAGGGGCTAAGTCGTCGTACTCAAGAGGCTAAGTCGTTGTACTCAAGGGGTTAACTCTTCGTACTCAAGGGGCTAAGTCGTCGTACTCAAGGGGCTAAGTCGTCGTACTCAAGGGGTTAAGTCGTCGTACTCAAGGGGGATAAGTCGTCGTACTCAAGGGGTTAAGTCGTCGTACTCAAGGGGCTAAGTCGTCGTACTCAAGGGGCTGAGTTGTCGTTCTCTAGGGGTTAAGTCGTCGTACTCAAAGGGTTATGGTGTCGTACTCAAGGGTTATGGTGTCGTACTCAAGGGGCTAATTCGTCGTACTCTAGGGGTTAAGTCGTCGTACTCAAGGGGTTATGGTGTCGTACTCAAGGGGTTAAGTCGTCGTACTCAAGGGGATAAGAAGTCGTACTCAAGGGGCTAAGTCGTCGTACTCAAGGGGTTGTCTTCGTACTCAAGGGGTTAAGTCGTCGTACTCAAGGGGCTAAGTCGTCGTACTCAAGGGGATAAGAAGTCGTACTCAAGGGGTTAAGTCGTCGTACTCAAGGGGTTAAGTCGCCGTACTCAAGGGGCTAAGTCGTCTTACTCAAGGGGTTAAGTCGTCGTACTCAAGGGGGCTAAGTCGTCGTAATCAAGGGGTTAAATTGTCTTACTCGAAGGTTAAGATGTCGTACTTAAAGGGTTCAGTCGTCGTACTTCAGACGTTGGGTCCCACATGAGGACGTTTACTGCAGGAGCTTCACATGCTATTATACCGACCTCGCAACCCCTCGTGCCCCTACAGCCCCCAGGAAGGGCGGGTAGGAAGAGGATCAAAACATACGCTTTGTGACCAGTTGAAAAATCAAGCCCTTGTAAATTTCCACTGCGGATTTTTCAGGTGTGGACAAAGGTAGGGTGCCAGTGTTGAAGGGTTGGAGCACGCGTGGGAGGCGTGGCCAGACGGTGGCCCACTGGCCATTAGTAGGGCCTGCTGGGCGCTTACACTGGCCCGAATGTGATCCTCCGTGATGGCCAAATGTTGACCCACTATCCTGCTGGGTGGCTACGCTGGCCGAGTGTAGCCTTCCATGATGGCCAGGCGGTGGCCCTTACGTCCTTATCAAACCCTACTGAGTGGCCACGCTTGCCCGGATGTGGCCCACTGTGTAGGCCGGGCCGGTTAGTTCCCTTGTATAGACGTTATTGTATAGCTCTCAATTAAGTGCGAATGTCTATATGAACGGGGAGAATAACAGCTCCTACCGAACTGTGCACGGCTTTGAGCAGAACTTATCTGCTTGTGGAATCGTAGTCTTACTTTTCGTCTTGTTTCATATAATGAAACGAATGATGATGATGATGATGATGGGACGGATGAATGATTAAAATTCATATCTTTGTAGAGCAATTTACCTCCATATATGTTAAGGTCGAAAGTAACGCCTACCCAGATTGTTTTTATTGCTGGAAACACTGACCCTTGACAAGGAATAAAAATGATTTTTCTCTCTTGAGAACAGCTTTATAAAGGAGATGGTAGATGCCCTTGTTAGGCTGGCCAGTCTGACTACCTTGGGTAGGGAATGGAGCGTCGCGTCGTCCCTGAACTTTCTACCAGCTTTGGGATATGGCGTCGGGGAACCACCACACTTGGGCGAAAATGATCCCCGTAAAATATGCCATCTTAATGGACATTTGATCCATCCCATAGAAATGGGGACGAATTTGATGATTGTACATAGGTAGATAGACAGATAGATAGATAATGTGCAGATATGTAGATAGATAGATGAATAGCTTATCAGGTAGATACATGAATAGGTAGATGGATGGATAGAAAGGTAGACAGATAAATACAGACATGGATATATGGTTAGACAGGTAGAAACAATCATAATTCTTGAAATCGTGAAATGATAAACTTAGTCTGGGCGACAGAAACGTGATGCAGTTCACCAAACGTCCTGAACGGTTTGCTTCACGTGGAGCAAGGCGAAGCTGGGAAAATTGACCCGTCACTGATTCCTCACAGCGAAACCTAGACAAATGCCTACGATTCTGGCGATACACGAGACGTTAACCGCTTGAGCACGTCTGTACGACCCTTGAGTACGACCATGCAATTCACGGGTATGATAGTCTGGTCTCTGACCTTACTCCTAAGGATTAGGTCAAAGGCTAGGCTAAAGGGCCTTAACATTGTTCTCGAGGGCTATACGTCTTGCATTAAGGGCTATACCGTCGTACTCAAGGGCCATGCCCTCATACCAAAGGGTCGTACCGTCATGGTCAAGGCTTAACGAAAGGACTGAAATATATAATGATTTTGTTCCATGACAGAAAATTAAAGATATACAACAAATGTCAAGATAGTTGGAAGGCTTATCATGAATTTTATGATTCTGATCTTTGACACTGTTTAGGCATTTGTCATGTATGGCAAAACCTACAGTATACGGATAAGTTTAAGGACTTCTGCAGTGGATATATAAGAAGAAATCATTATAGTACTTGATGAAACGATTAACGAAAGGTAGTTTGTTTAACGAGTTGCTTGTATGGGTGCATAGCTGGGGGGGGGGGAAGGTGGGACGTGGGGACAGTACCTCCACAGGGTAGATCGTTTACCGAATTGCTTTTCGTGGTATATGGGTGGACTACGGAGTTGTTGTAATCTCCAAGGGAGTTTGTTGAACGAGTTACACGTAGTGACACGTGCGTGGAAGAGGGCGCAGTATGTAGATACTTAACAATTTAGTTTGTTTAACGAATCGCTTGTAGGGGCTCGTTTAGGAAGGGGGCGGCAGGAGAGGCGCCGTACGAAGACAGTATATCACACGCGGTAGTTCGTTTAACGAAAAGATGATATCCGTCAAAGAAGTAAGGAAATTTGACGGCGATGTCAGATATGGAGACAGTCATATTAAGCTTTGAAAAAGATGAGAGAATTTACAAGGTCATGGTCACAATCAGACGATGATACGTTTTAGCAGGTATTTCAGTCCTTAGACGATATATGTTACAGAACTAGGGATTTAAGAAAATCGTGTGATTTTTAACGAGTGAAAAGATTTGGACGACGTACTCACTCCTCATGTTGTGGAGAAAGAAGAAATTGTAGTAAGTTGGTAAAAAGGAATATGGTAAGGAACCTGTGCCCTGATATCGAATATATTGTTATGCAGAGTAATCCAGCGTATCGAGGTTCATGAGCAAGTACACCCAACATTAATATTCTGACGGAAAACGAAAAGACATCCGGAGGAGGTTTACGAGAAGATCGGTATAACGAGGTCGTCCAACTATATTTCATATGAAATAGACGAATCAAATATTCATGGGGTGGGATATTACCTGTAGCCCAGCCATCTTGTGCTGTTTGGAGAAACACCGTCCTGGATATAAAAATATGCAGCCAGCGCATTACAAGAGCGTTGGCTTGTCTCAAAATTCCGTATGTTTTAATGAGATTTTTTGGACGAGTGTGTTGACACGGGCGTGGTTGAGAATAATGACTTTGTCTGGACTCTATTAGGTTGTTGAATAAAAACGGCCATCCAGGGAATGTGTTCTGAATATTGAATGTGGCCGTGAGACGGGGTGGGTGTTGGTTGGTTGGGAGTGGGGGTTACGGACTCAGCAACAACTGTTCCATCTGGAGAAAAAATTCGAATGTCCCCCAACGCCTCCCCCCCCCCTCCGGGGAGGAGGGGATCGAGTGCGTATGCCATAAAAGATTCAAAACAAACACTTGAATACAATTTCCGTTGTCTGTTTGATGGGCGGGTCAGCCTGTGTGGTCTAGCCTTGGAATTGTACGCCCAAGCCACCTTGTTCAGAGCTCATCCGCCTCCCCTACGCTTCTTCCCCACTCTCCCCCTTTATGCACACACACACACACGCACATACACGTACACACACACACACGTACACACACACGTACACACACACACGTACACACACACGAACACACACACATCTTTTCATCAGTCTATTTCACCAATGAAACTTGCCCCCTGGAAATGCCGCTGGGCCTCGACCGGTGAGAGCGCGGCTGCACGGGGTTGAAGGCTCCTCAGTGATGTTGGTAAAACCTTAACAATACGTCTTGAATGGCCGGTGATGCCTCCTTTCACCCGTCGTCATTTCTTGTGCCCCCTCACCTATCCATCAGCGGCTGCATCATGGCGTGTGATTGGTGAGTCGTCTGTGCATATGCCAGGCGGTGGGCGGTGATTGGCTGGCCCAGGGTTGCATATGCTTACCCGCCCGTCCTCTGACCCTCCCGCCGGCGGCCCCTCCCTTTGTGTTTCCCGCGCTTTTTTGAGTGGGTCTTGCAGCCCTGGCGTTATTCTCTCGCGGGGATTGGCCAACGGATTGCAGCGGGCTTTTTGAAGGCCGGCTGATTGACCGTTTGTACCAACCTTCCAATTTCGTTTTTTTTTTTCCGTTCCTGTACTCAAGTTTTTTTTATCATTATTATTTCCGTTTACTTGCGGTGGGTAGGCAGGAGAGGCGGGGGGTGGGGGAGGGGGGGGGGGCAGCATTGGTACCCTCTGTTCCGAAATTCCTCTTTTACCGCGGCAATGCTGGGAGGCTGCGGGGCTGCGCCCGTGAGCCTGGTGCCTTAACTGATGGGCTTGTTGAAAGGCGAAGGATCTTATTGTAATTCCCTGATCGTTTTCGTGGTATTATTATAATCTTTGCCCAGTACTGGTTACTGGTACAGAAACTTTTGAAACAAAATTGCGATGGTATATTATATATATATATATATATATATATATATATATATATAAGATTACTAATGATGTGGAAAATACATTAACTAGCAGAATATGAGGTGTGAGACTGCGGCGCTTGTCTCTGAACACCAGTGATTAGTTCAGTTCTCACAATGCTGGTTACGGTGTGACGGCTCCACTACAGTGACGGCTCCACTACAGTGACGGCTCTACTACAGTACCCTCGTCACACCAAGTAAAAGCGTAACTAGACACCGCCTCCCTTCAGGTTCAGCCTCACCCTCTCTTTTCCCTCTTCTTCCTGCTGCTGCTGCTTCCCCTTGAAAATCACGTAAGCATCTTCAACAACGAGCCAGCGGAGTTGGTTGCGTTGCTGCGAGATGATTGGCCGGGAGGAAAGGTGTTGGTTGCTTGGGACGGGCGATGATTGGCTCGTGGTGTCGCCCGCTGCGGTCCCTTTGTGCCACGGCTGTTAGAGCGAGGTTCTCGTTGCACTTTTTGTTGCGCGTCGGTGCAGCTGCAGCATTTGCATCCCCAATGGCGGTTGGTTGAGAAAGGGGGCGGCCGGACGGAGCAATGGCGCGCCGGCAGTAGCAGCCTCGGGGGAGGGGGGCAGAGAGGCTGCACACGCCTGTTGTCAGTTCAACATTGTATACATGTCTCTACTGTGTAAATGTTGCTGTTTGCTGGCGATACTTTTGATGGATACCTGTTTTTTCTGAACATTATTTTGGGAAATAACTCGGTAATTGTTTAGTAGTGTACGAAAATGAATACTGGAAGACGAAGTATATTTACAAATGGCACTGTCCTTCTGTTGTATAGTCACTAAAGTTATTCTCCATACGGGCGAGTGAAGCAGCTGTAACTTATATCTAGGATGATGTTGGCAATCTTCTTATCCGACGGCAGAGCAAGTTTCATCCTTTTGCCGACAAGAAACATGATCGCCTAATTTGATAAAACTTTGTATTACATGTGTGACCAGCGGAGAGCTTGTTTCTTAACCCTTTCGGCCTTTGACCTGACCCTCAAGGGTTAGGTCAATAGATAAACCATCAAACCTAAGGGATGGTAGCGTCGTACTCTAGGATCAAACTCTCGTGTTCCCGGGGTTAATCCTGTCAGATCACTGGCGGTCAGGACTGCTGGAGGAGGAGGAGGTCCGGGACGCACTACTGCTCCAGTAGTAGCCTATTTAACCAGCCAGACATTGACGCCAGGGGGGATGTACAGCAGCCAGCCAGCCGCGCGGACCCACGCGGACATGAAAATGGCTTTTCATATTCCCTGATCTTCATCTGGGCCCTGTGTGCCTCTGCATTTTCATTACGGCTTCATCCGTTACGAGTTGTTCCGAACCCAGATCGAGTAGAATGCGGGAATGTGCCCCAAGCCTTCCAGGCCCACACAACACAACCCCCCTAGTGCCCGCCTAAACTCCCTAGTACAGTACAACAGTCTTGTCTTCACCAGTTGAGTGATATCCTATTTTCTCCCAGCATGTGCCGTGGCAATGCGGGTGCTTACTGGGCCTATTATTGTTGGGTGAGCGAGTGCAGTGCTCGTGGGATGGGATGGTGGATGGCCGTTACCCTGTGTCGCCGGGATAATGCAAGAACGTGCGGGGCCCCTGAGGCTCAACTGCTAACATGACTGGAGTATTGTGTGTGTCCGGGGCTGCTGCACTCACAGGCCTCAACTTCCCGCCCCTCCTCTCCCCCTACTCCCTCTTTCTTCTCCGGCAGTCAGTTGTTGAGGTCAGCTTTTTACCTCTTCCATCCAGCCGACGAGAGGTTCCCAGGAGCCCTGAGCTTGCATTATCAACGGCGCTTAGGCATGTGAAGGTGCATATGATTACGGCCGTGGCGTGTTGCCCGCCGCCGACCCTCTCGCCCTCTGGTTGCCAACGGAAGGGTTGGGAGGGAGGAGCGGGGAAGGGTTAAGTGGAAGACCTCTCATCAAATTTCCAT
>JAYMFT010190137.1:0-25767 GCA_038088735.1 Panulirus argus
TCCCCTTTTAGTCGCCTTTTACAACACGCAGGGAATACGTGGGAAGTATTCTTTCTCCCCTATCCCCAGGGATAATAGCCTAAGCCAGGTACCCATTTTATCGACCAACCCTTAGGGGTGGATGAACAGCTGGGTTGACTGTGGACCGACTGCCGGAACCAGGATTCGAACCTATGCGCTCCACCCTAAGCGGCCCGTGAATGCGTCACGGTCATGAACGCTAACCACTACACCATGGGAGTCCATACATACTTCATCTCGCTATTCCCCCCAGTGCTCAAATACTTTACTTCTTACGTGTTTTGAACATATGTTTCTTAATTTAGACATTTGCAAACTAAGAGTAGGGAAGGAGTAACATTGTTAAATTCAGTTCTGCTAAAATGTAAGCCTTACTTAGAACACCACAATTCATCCCTGCAGTAACGTAAACTTGATGGGCAAAATCATGTCCTCCACATTCTGGAAGCCCTACTTCTACATAATTGACATGATAAAACCTGCTTCCCAAAAGCTGGGGGTGTTGTATGGGTGCTGTATTTATTGGTATTAGCTGCTGTTTCATATTCACAGGTGTCTAATTTATCCCAGCATGAAGCACTGCCCATATAGTTATATATTAGGGTTGCGATAAAGTGAAATTGTAAGCCTTCTGTCTTAATAATTTTCCAGGCATCACTTTCTTTCACCCATCCCTCCCTGACCATCATGATGTTCCTTCCCTTTCCCTTTTCTATAAGTACTGTTTTGGCCCTTGCTCTTAATATCTGTGGGTGCGTGTGTCCCTGCCGCCGAGGCTTTCTTGTGGAGACCAGCCATACAAGGAGTGGCTGTCATGATAGCTCCTTATTTCTTTGAAAAGCTAAGTTGTGAACTCCTCATGTATCTTTCACCTTCCACCCAATTCCTATAACATTTCTACTTTTAAGAGTCTGGTCAACAAACACCTGAGAAACTCTGATTAGTTTCTTTTCTTTTTCCTATACCAAAACCCATTCACCCTCTAGAGATAGCTGTGATTGGGACATGTTTTGCCTACACCATAACCTATTCACCAGAGATATCTATGATTGGGACATGTTTTGCCCATGCCATGTCAGTCATTATAAAAAAGTAAAGAAGATGAAGCTAGTGATTAGAAAAAGAGAACCTTTGGGAACGAGAGTCAATAGGATTTCAGGTGAGTTTTTCACGAAATGAGGTGGCAGTCTTGTTGTTTGGTTAGACAGGCAGGAGGGGGACAAGGAATACTTTAATTACAGAGGTGTAAGATTTATGTGTTTACCTGGTAAGGTGTGTCGGAGAGAAGTGAATGAGAGGGAGATGGCATATGCAAAAGATACAGTTGGAAAGGAACCATGTGGCTTCATTTTAGGTAGAGGATGTGAGAATATTTGGAGGGAGAGGGTGCAATACCTTACTTTACCTTACTGTAACTTACCTTCAGTGCTGTAAGAGTAACTTTTTCCTTGCCTATACATTACTCTTACCATTGGTCAGCAAGAGAAGGGGGAGGAGGTTTTAGTGCTTTTCATTAAAACTCAAGTGCTACTCTGAAATGTTTATTACCAAAGATTGCATATTGTTGACTTCATACTCTGCTCAGGTTTAAAGTAATGCCTTTTCATATAAAATTGTAAAATTAATACAATAAATCTATATTTACTTGTACTGTACTACCCATATTAGTGACATTCTCTCATCCACAGGTCTAGAAAATTCTCATTCATAAAAAATCACAACACTAAATCTTTATTTTTACCAAATTTTCAAAGCAATGATCAGGTTTTGCTTCCACACAGGTTTATGTAAAGCAATGCCATTTCATAAAAGAACAGTCACTTAACTTTTATGAGAGATTCACTTTTCCACAGGTGAAAGTTTTTGCCCAACCTTTATGAGAGATTCCCTCTTCCACAGGTGAAAATTTTTGCCCAAACTGCATCACATTCATCGTATGTTTGAGGGTTCCTCTAGATTTTTAAGTACGTGTCTGTTGCAGTTCCATGGAACTTCAGCCACTCATTAAAGTAGAGATCAGGATTCCAGAGATGCCGTGATGTGCCATTTATAGCCATTAACATCAGGCTGGCTATATTGGAGATGACAATATATGATCTGTAATTTGTGTAGATTGCATTTTTGAGGCGGAGGGCTCTTTCACACTGTGCATTGCCTATGGGAAGAGTACTGATGCATTGTTGTAGACCTTTTGTTTGAGAAATGTGATCTTTGACAAACTTTCATACTGTTAATGCAGATGTTTAGGTTGTTGGTGGAATCTCCTCCAAAGCCTTTGAATCTCCTCAGCACATGAGCTGAGCTGGCCAGGAGATGGTAAATGAGATGCACAGATCTAAGAGTAACTCTGCCTTTCGATCAGGAAGTGCTGTTACGTGTATAATTTTGACTGCTGTGTTACACGAGTGTAATCTTTCCACAGTTACAGTCTTCAGTTTTCCCAGTTCCAGTAGGTTCCCAAAGTATGAGAAAGGGTGCCATTATGAAAGTGTAATCGTATTCCTACGGTTCACTGTTCAGGTTTTGGATTTCCAGTTCTTCATAACAGTACTGTATAGTAAATAATCTGGAAAATATTGATGTCCACAGTGCTTCCCTGTCTTTGATAGATTACTCAAGCTGGTGTTCTTTTTGAGTTTTTACAATTTTCTTGGCTGTTTGGTGGGCTTAAGCCCATGCATCACTTCTTTAATCTGTTTCTCAGAGAAGCCAGTCGAGTTGCCCAGCTTTCACCCTGGGATGCTCCTGTGCTGAGTGAACTCTATTTATTAACAAATGATACCTTACTGTTTATGTAAACCAAGATTCTTCAAAAAACTCATACTTTACCCTAGTTTATCCAGTAAAAAAAGAGCCACAGATATGGTGTTATATTTTCCGGCCATTGTTGAAGGGTCTAAATGAACAAAGAAATTTATTTTATTTTTTTTTCTTTTACCCCCAAAGTATCTTTTTTTTTTTTCATACTTTTTTGCTGTTCCAGTTTGTATCATTGGGAACAAACAAAGAACAACGTTTTTCTAACATCCACACTCTATGTGTCGTGTATCATGCTCTGAAACTAGAGCCTTGTATCCAGAAGAGTGCCCCCCAATAAAGTAAACTAATCTCCATGTTTCATTCATATTCGATGAGCTGAACAGAAGCAAAACATCCATTGTCATACCTTAAAGCCAGTGTTTGTGTAGTAGAACAGTAAAGAAAAGGCTTTCAAAAAAAGGTAAAGAAGCAATAGAGCCTACAGCTTCCTTTTTGTTAAATACCAAACATAATCAATCCAAAGCAGTACCCTGCTTTTCCTTTATTGTGAATGGTAGTCCGTGCTTTAGAGTTAGTTTCAAGCACATAAAGATTTTGTCTTTCATTGGTTTTCCTATTGCTCTTTACCTCATATCTTTGCCTTAACTACCTCTTAAGAAATGCAAATGAATTCTATAGTATGTATTGATGATTATCTTGGATAAATACAACATGTATGGAATGTATAGATATACAGATAGTCCCTGACCTATGTTTTTTCGACTTTACAATAGTGTGATATCAATACGAATTCATTGGAAAACGTACTTTGAATTTTGATCTTTTCCCGGGCTAACGATATGCTGCACAGCCGCAGTGAGCCACAGCTTCCAGTCAGCCAAACGATCACAAGTGTAAACAACCATATTAAGTGTATTTTTGACTTACAATATGTTCAAATTATGATGGGTTTACTGGAATATGACCCCATCGTAAGTTGGGGACCGGCTGTAGTATGAAAATTGTATCCTAGTTTTAGATTACCATTTCCGTATATACATCACTACTGCAGATGAACACTGGAGGAAATCTCAGAATTGTGATAATTACAGTTATTACAATTGTAATAATTACAATACGTTCACAGTACGTTATCATTGTGTTTGAGATATTTACCACTCTTCTTTATTTAAACAATGACAGCAGTTCAATAGTTTAAAAAGAAATTATACAAAGAGCATAAGCTCATCATGATTATGATGTAAATCCAAGTGTTAAGCACTGTGGTGCACTGCCAGTGACACTTAAGAATCAGAGCAATCAGTTAACATTTGGTGGCTACCATTCAACAGTTACGCAGTGCGAATCATGAGGAAGCCATTCCTGGAAATTTTTGCTCCAAGCTAGATGTGAGGTGAATTTGAGCAGATGTTTTATTTTGTATTTTAGTAAAAATGAACCCCTGTATACCATGTACCTGCATATGGCACGCTTGATTTTTGGAAGTGTGTGTACACCATGTGTCTGCTCCCCCCCCCTCCCCCCAACCATTACGGCACTGCTTACATAACTCTCCCACCCTCTTCCTTCTGTGAAGCTCCTGCAGTGACCTGGAAGCTGGCCACGTCCCCTAGGCAGGACCACAGAATGTAAAGCATGGTGATGTTATGTGTATGTTTATAGTGGGGTGGGCACGGCAGTTGAGGAGTACATGTTCAGTGTCTTCAGTGTGGATTCAGTCTTGGGCATGACAGGTCTTGCGATGTGTTGAACTGGTGTTTGCAGCGATGTAGAGAGTGAATTGTATGTAACATTTATGGATCAATGAAGAGCATATGATGGGGTTGACAGGCTTTATGGAAGATGCTAGGATTGTATGGGGTAAGTGGAAAGGTACAAATCCAGTGAAGAATTTTACTGCAAGTGTAAGGTAAGGAGTGAGTAGGAAGGGATGTGGGTTAGTGGCTCCAGGTTAAGATGGTTCTTTGCCAAGGGTATTTAATGTCACCATGTTTGTTTGATCTCCTTCATGGACGTGGTGGTAAATTAGTTACGTACAAAGATCTTAAGGGAAATGGGTGGTCCTTTGATACACTGCCGGTATAGGGGCAATGTTACTGAATCAGTTGCTGTCTGCAGACTCCAGAGAGAAGCTCATGAAGCTGGTAACAGGGTTTACGAAAGCTGAGGGTAAACATGAACAAAAGTGAGGTAAAGAGGTGCAGCATCGAGATGATTTGAGTATTATTTTGAAAGGGGAGGACCTAGAGGAAGTGGAGTTTGTTTGGTACATGGGACTGGATTTGGCAGCAGATGGAACTGTAGGGGTTGAAATGAATCGTAGCTTGGATGAAGGGTCTGAGGTCCTAAGTGCACTAAGCAGTGTGTAGATGGAGAGTTCACCATCTATTAGGGCAAAGATAGGAATGTTTGAATAGTTCCTTCAGTGTTGTGTTGATGTGAATTAAGGGCATCAGGGGAGAGGGTGAATGTGTTAGAAATGAGATGCCTGAGGACAATATGTGGTGTGAGGACGATTGACCATATAAGGAACGATAAGGAACGACGTTGAGAGAGAGGTTTGGTAGTGTATGCAGATGGATTGAGGGAAATGACCAGGTTCTGCTGAAATGGCTTGAGAGAATGAACAAAGTGGAGCAAGCCAAGAGATGGAAGGGTGGAATGAATGGGGTTTTGGTGTATTGGAACCTAAATATTCAGGATGTGAGAAATGCATGGGATAGAAAAAATGTGTTTGATTTGTAATACCTGAGCCATTGTATCATCACTAGGCTGAACTGGGGCATTATGTGGTGGTGAAGATAAACCATGAAATAGTCCGTGGGGCTTGACTGTTGATGGTAGACACTGGTTTTAATTTTTTTTTTTTCTTCTTTTTTATAGTGACACAATAGTTAGAGAGTGGATGTGTGTAAAGGAGATTGTTGTTTGCTTGTCCCTGGCACTTCTTTCCTAAGGCAAGAGAAGCATTTAGAATCAAGGATATTTACCCATTGAAAGACATTAGGCAACAGAAATGCCCCTTGCTCTAGAATTATAGTAGCCGTAAATGGTTTCTTTGCATGTGCTCTCATTATTGTCTTGTTTACATGGGCATAAGTGTGAGTGGAAAGAAAATTCATGGAGCATGCATTAATTCATTTGTTTATCATTTGGATATCCCAGACATTTTTGTCATTAAAATGTTTGGACTAATGCTCAGTTAGGTTTCACAGCTAATAGTAAGAAACATCGCAAAGCAAAGCCACAAGACAACCAACTTTCAGGCGCCAACTGCGAACCATTAACTGCTCGCTCAAATTTCAACCAAGGAAGAGATGGTGGCAACACGGGTAGGAACTTTAACTCTTCATACAACAACCAAAGAAGGGACGGTGGCAACAGAGATGTGGGTAAGATCTTAGAAAGTTTTGAGTTCTGTTGTAATTTTGAGAGATTGAATGAGTGTTTGTGAATGAGAATGCAAGTTTACTCATTTGTCTTCTTGTTTGCTTGCCAGATTGTCATTCTTTGTGGTTCTTTGCCTGTATTTCTGCCCAGGTCGTGTTTGTTGATAGCTGCATTTGTCTCCTTGAATGTTATAACTCAATACATCTGTGTGTGTTTGTATTTTATGGTGGGGTAGGGTGAATGGTTTTCTTGCTCTTTCTGATCATGTAAATGTTCGGTAAGTTTAAAAGAAGCAAATATGACTACCATGTGTCCCCATGTTACGAGTTGGTTACGTCCCTAGAAAACTTCATACAGTGGTTGCGCTTGCAACTTGGAATGTATTTTCCTATTTAAACCTGGATGTTGAGGGTGGGTGTTGTTTCTGGCACCTCAGCTTCATCTTTACCAATCGTGTTGGCAGTTATTATTGTGAATATCCAGGTAATTGATCCCTTGGGATAGGGGAGTAAGAATACTTCCCACGTATTTCCTGCATGTCATAGAAGGCAACTAAAAGGGGTGGGAGCGGTAGGTTGGAAATCCTCCCCTTCTGTTTTACTTTTCCAACAGAAGGAACAGAGATGCAGGCCAAGTAAGGATTTTTTCCTCCAAGGCTCAGTCCTCTGTTCTTGACACTACCTTGCTAATGCAGGATATGGCGAATATGTATGAAAACATATGAATCTAGATAATCATTAATTCTTGATTTAGGTAAGAGTATACTGAAGAGGACCGCTTAGAAAAGGTATAATAAGAACACTGTTCACAATATTGCTTACTGAATGTAATGTGGTCATTTTGCTCCAGATGTAAGCTCTGTGTACTCATTTCTGTGGACTCACTAGATCTTACATGTACCACTCATTTTCTCCATTATTTTTTAAGAATATTCAGTCAATTGTTACGAAGCAGTCGGTTCAACCATTGAAAGGTCTGTGGGGCCTGGTTGTAGATGGAGGTTGTGGTTTCAGAGCATAAAACATGGCAGCTAGAGAATGGATGTGAGCAAAGGAGGCCTCTTTGTTCCCGGCACTATCTTGTTAACACAGGAAAGGTAGACAAGTTTGAGTATAAAATGAATATTGTGAACTGAAGGTGATAGTGAGTTTTCTGGAGGTATGTTATATTTTCTCCAGTATTTTTCTGAATTTGTAATTATTAATTCATGCAGTTGGTAATGATTTATGGAAGAGAATTATGGAGAAAAAATATATGAAAGGTACAATTTACTGTGTTATTCATTGATAATAAGTTACAGTTTTTGCAGCATAGGCTAGGTTGGTTTCCATACGATCACTGGCTTGTAGATCTCTTGCAGTTCATCTTTATGGTCAGTCAGCAACTATTGTTAAGACTAGCACTTAAAGTCAGCACAGTTGTAACTCAGAGCACTCGCCACAGGTAGCACACACGGACAAAAACAACAAGTTGAAACAGATGCACAAGGATGAACACCTGCACAGCAGAATGAAATCAGTCACACCTTTGTAGACGGCACTAGCTACTTAAGCACTTGCATTGCAGAGTGAAAACTAGTCGTAGTTTATTGCATGTGGTGTTGGCTGCAGCACTCATCTGAAAGAAGATTGTGCGTGATAGATTTGAATAGATAGAGAGGGCACCTGTTCATAAAGATGTGCTTGTACAGTGGGGACACTCGGTAGTTGTAGTGGATGGTCACTCACACCAATCAAGAGGATGAAGATAAGTTAGAGAATTAAGAAGCGGTTTACAAGCAAAATGTAGAGATTGGAATATGTGAATTACCATTAGAGGCTGAAAGAACTTCAACTCTGCATCATAGAAAGAATAGTAAGGTGTATGTTGATATATGTTTGGCAGCAGATTGATAAAGTAAGAATACTCTGCTTATGGGTCACACAGTAACGTGAGAAACTGTTGAGATGTGCATTTACCTGTTACATATGTTTTTGGCTTGAATAAGTTTCAGAAACTAAAGGCCAAATCATACACAGAAAAATACTTGGCAATTATATTAAACTGTAATATGTTTAAAACAGTGCTCATCAGATTGATGGCATAGCATTTGCATCTTGGATCTTGGCGTAGTTAGTTCTGATGGTGTGCATCGTGCTTTCTTTAACGACCATGCTGGCATGCAGAGATTGTAACACCATCACTGTGGTCCAATTGTTAAGGATTTTGACCTCTTCTGAAATAAAATCCTTCTTATCACCTTGGGAGACTAAGAGGTAGGTGCAGGTCACTTCAACAAGCTGAACACTTTTGAACAAGCTGGATTATTTTAGAGCTGGACCTTAATAACTTGTGGTGGCCTGTTTCTTATTTTAAGGTGCCATGTTAACAATGGACAGAAAGTTTTCTAAATTGCATTAAAGTGCTGCACTTGAGTAAAAGCATCTCAGTCAGGAAGAAACAGAATAGATGTTAAACAAGATTAAACTGTGATGCACGTACATTGGAATTTAGGAGGAAAGCGGTTAATGATTTATCATAAATATGTATTAGTTTTATCCCTGGGGATAGGGGAGAAAGAATACTTCTTGCGTATTCCCTACATGTCATAGAAGGCGACTATAAAGAGAGGGAGCGGGAGCCCACCCCTGTCGGCTTCACCGGCAGGTACCATTGGGGGGAACGTTGCACCTGCCGTTCTGGTCAACCCACTGAGCGTTGTCCGCCGTCAGTTTGATCCTGTGAATTGTTTAGACACAGCTGCGTTAGCGTTCAGACTCGTAAGGGGGGAGTATTCAACACTACTGAATTACCTGATGGATTGTTCACCTCATTAGGAGATTTACTCTGTCACCGGTCACAGTTGGTTTGGTTACATTACTGTATTG
Source organism: Panulirus argus (assembly GCA_038088735.1). NCBI lineage: Eukaryota > Metazoa > Arthropoda > Malacostraca > Decapoda > Palinuridae > Panulirus > Panulirus argus. The sequence continues at coordinate 9,039 of JAYMFT010190137.1, forward strand.
ACTGCGTTACTGGTTATGGCCTGAATACCATGTTACAGGTACCCGACCGACAAACTTTTGTATAAGAACATGTGGACATTATAGACACTGGGCAAGTTGCACACGGGGACGGATAAATCCTCCCCTCCAGATTTTAGTTTACCCTACAAAATAGGGCATTACTTGAACACTCAGTGCACTGCTTTGTCATGTTGTGTTAACTTTGCTTTACTAACTTTTTCTCAAGTACCTTTTTGTACTGTACAGAGAGGGAGTTTTGCACTTTTAGGGCCCCAATTTTGAACATTCTCTCCTGTCATGCAGCTTCTTAAATATCTGTATGCTGTGTACATCTGCCATATCTTCATTCACTTCATTCCAGTCATCCACCACTCATGCGCCGTAAGAATAAAGCTTCACATGTTTCTGTACAAGTTTCTTAGCTAATTTCATGTTATATCTTCTGGCTCCTCTATCTCTACATTTAGCAAAGAACTGTATCCTTAATTTCTTTTGAAGATTTAAGAGTTTTGACTAAATCACCCCTCACTCTGCCTTCCAAGGTAGGCAAACAGGAGGCCACCAACCATTCTTTTTAACTTGGATCTCTTAATTTTAGTATCATATTTGTTGCTCTCCTCTGGACCATTAGCTCCTTATATTTTTTTAGGTGTGATGATGAGACTTAAGAAACATACTTTAGTTTTGCCCTTATATTTTATATGAACAACATAAATATATACTTTGTGTCGTGCTGTATGCTTGGTCATTCCCATGTTTGTTTCTTTGTCAGCACAGACTTTAGAGATGTTGTCATATTGCCCTTTGATATCATAGCTTGTTGATTCTAGCACCATGCTGTTCATTGACTTTGCATTTTGAAACACTGTTGTCGACATTTTAGCATTTGCATGATAATAGAGCAATATGCCCCCTTTACTGATTATTGCAGGTCTTGAGGAGACGAGCAAATGTTACCAAGAAGTGGTTAGTGAATGCTGTTAGAGGTGGAAGGGTTGATAGATGTAAGTTTAGGACTGAAATGTGTGTATTTATATTGTATGTGGTATACAGGTGGCAATGTGAGTGAATGTGGCCTTTCTTCACCTATTCCTGGTGCTATCTTTCTAACGCAGGAAATGGCAAACAAGTATGAAGAAAAGAGAGGGACATTTAGTTTTCCGTGAATTTTGATGAGCAGTTATGACAGATATATGATTTAAGAATATGTTCTGCTGAACATTTGCATCCAAATACTATATGCAAAGGCTTGGGTGGTAATTATTTTAATTTTTTTCAGGTCTTAATGTTATTTCACATTTATGCAATAAGATTTAGAATTATGTTCCTTGGCAGGATTAAAACGTGAATCGTCTCAAGGGCAGACTGATGACTTCAAGAGACGCAGGTCGGACCAAGATGAAGATGTTTATGGTCCAAAAGATGTAACCAGCTGGACTGACATTCTGGAGTATGATGATGAACCTGACACAGAGTGGTTTAATGAAGAAAATAAAAGATTGGGTGAGTAATGTCCTCTTTATGTCCCACCACTACACATTGTTATCTCTCCCACCACTACACAAAGTGCATGTGTGTAGAACAGTATGATGTCACCCCCCTTGAGTGTGTGTCTTTATCAGTTGACACATTCTTGTTAGCATGGTACCTCAAGAATTGTATATAATAGAAATTTCCTCAATTTACACAATAGGTACCCCCTTTAGATGTGACGAGTTGGTTAGAATTTGAGGCATAGTTGACGTAACAGAAACTTCCTCAGATTTACGCCATGGGTACTCCCATGGTGACGATGAATTGGTAAAATTTTGGGGCACAGTTGTATAAATTTGAGTGTTAGGAAAACTGATTGTTTTTGTTTGTATTATAACTTAGTAGTGCTGAATGATGGTAGGTTCAAATTTAGATCATACATCTATTGGGCAAAGACAGATGTTATGGCAATCAAGATTTTGCAAATTGAAAATAATTACTCATTGTGAGGGTTAGATATGGTACCCAGCAATTGGTTACATATCTTCTTTTCACAAGTCAACCATGAAGCCAGGAATTTACAGCTGTCAGCATTTGTCAAGGGTCATTTGAAATTGATCAAGATGGAATTGATATTTTATGGTAAAACCTGTTTATCTGTCCGCTGTATAACGTCACACTACCCAGTTCACTGGGATTGATCAGGTACATGGCCTGCACAAAAACACTGAAGAAACCCAACTTTTTGTTTCTTCGTCGACCCATATGTCCAGTTTGTGAAAAGTGAAATGTGAACTTCCACACTTGTAAAAGTGTTACTTCTTCATTTTACACACTCAGTTGAGATCAAGGTTTCCATTCTTATTAATTCCAGACACAGTATTCTTCAATTACATTCAAGGTTTCCATTCTTATTATGTGTCCATTCTTATTACTTCCAGACACAGTATTCTTCAGTTGCATTTGATTCCGAATCACACGTCTTAATACTTTCACATGAAACATCCTTTGCCGTGATCAAATTTCTCACTACACTTAATCTTTTGCTTTTTGGTCTACTACTTCTCCTTGCACCTTCCACTGTGCTACAGTGTATGGTACCTTATTGATCAGGTTATTCTCCTTGTACCTTCCAATGTGCTACAGTGTACAGTACCTTCTTGACAGGTTCTTCTTGTAACTTCCACTGTGGTACAGTATACGATACCTTCTTGACCAGGCTCTTCTTCTTGTACCTTTCACTATGGTACAGCATATGATACCTTCTTGACCAGGCTTCCTTCTGCCATGCATTTTACGTGACTAACATCCTTAAAGACAGTCGTCCATGCACCTTTGTTATGGCTTCTTCACACCACAAAACCTTTTCATGATTCCTTATTTTATTCTGTCTAGCCTCCCAGTTCCAATTATATTTTCACAAGTTATCTGTCTCTACTGCTCTTCTTTACCTATCTGGGGTTCTGTAAACACTTAGGGTCCTTAAGCCACACTTCATTGTTGTGATCAGAACTCCTTTATGTAAGCTTGTATGCAGTGTTCTCAAATTTCTTCTCTTCAGAGCTATAAAAGCTTCCCAGTTTTACTCCTCTGCATGACTTAACTTTTAATATCAAATTTTCTACTACGGTGCTTCCTAAACTTCATTCTTATATATTTACGCTCATCCATAATATCCGTTTCTTCACCATGCAAGGTCAGTATACAACCTGATCTCCCATCCTTTTCAAAAACCTGAATCTCTCTTTAATTTGCACTTGCAGCATCCTCCACCTGCACATATTATAAACCAAGTCCACTTTGTATCCAACTCTTCCTCTGAAGTAGTTAACAACACTACACCATCTGCATACAGCAGCTGTGGGAGCATCGAGCCTAATTCTCCATGCTTAAGTAAAACTACTCAACAGTTGCCCCACCTCTCCTCACAGACAGTAACCCTTCCATGAAAATATTAATCAACCTTGGTGACATCACATGTCCTTGAGACACTCCCACATTTCTTTAGGCCTCTCACTTAAAACTGTGCACCCCAGCTTGATAACCCATTAATTTACAAAACGCCTTTTCTAAACCAATAACTGCTGCAATAACCTTCTCTTTCTTAAAACCTTTCACCACTGCATGTCTAAATGTAAAAATCTGGTTTACTCACCCTCTTTGCTTCTGAAACCCACCTTCTGCTCTAACAAGGGTTTCATTAAGTCATTTTACACAAAAGTTTTGCTTTTGTGTAGTCGTCAGTTATCACACCTTTTTTCCTTACCTCAGACAGTCATCAGGTACCTGACCACTTTTCCTTGTTTCCATGCACACTTTTTCTGATCCACTCTGCATTAGGTTCAACTTCAATCTTCACCATTTTGCTTACCACTCCCTTTATGGTCCCAGATTTTCCATTCTCTAAGAGATTTATTGTTCTCGTTACTTCCACCTTTGTGATATCTTCCTTTTCCATGTATCTGTTCCTTTCTATGCTTACCTCTGTACATTTAGGCACTCTCTATCACCATCATTTTAGTCATTTGTTTCAAGTATTCTGTCCATGTTTTAACTTTGTTACGAACATTCTCCCTGAAATGCCTAATGTACTTTGACTTGTTACATGTACATCTCATCTTTTCATACTCACCTCCTTCCAGGAAAAATGATTATTCTCTTTGGAATATTGATGGCTACAACCAAGTTTCATGAAGTATTTCTTTTCTAGATTATGTTTTAAGCAGATTTTTCATGTTTCTCAGATTGCAGCAGTATAAGTCCTTTTTAAGGAAAAGGGAGGCCATGCCTATTACTAGCTTGCAAATTTGGGATGGGGAATTTAGCTTCTCAAAATCAGTTCCTACAAAAGGTGCTGGGCTGTACATGATGGATCCATGCTATGTGTATGCGAAGGGCTGTATACACTGGATCCATGCTATGTTAATGTTAAGCGCAATATATCCTGGATCCATGCTATGTTAATGTTAAGCACAGTATACAGTGGATCCATGCTATGTTAATGTGAAGGGCAATATATATATATATACACTGGATCCATGCTAAGTTGATGTGAAAATAGAGATAATAGAATGCATTTTATGTTTCGAATTGCAGTGCAATTTTTTATTGAGTCTTAAAGCCACCTTGCATTTTTTGAATTAGAGATTTTCCTTAGGGGCTCACTCATCTGCTCCTGACGGTATCATGCTAAGGGGGAAAGGGCGACAAGGTGTACAGAACTTGTAATATGAGTGTGTTTGATGAACATCATTGTTTTGGTGATTACAGTGTGCTATGTCTAGTAATGTTATCTGCTTTCTCTTTTCAAATGTTTAGTCTGTAGCTGTAAAATGTGTGTTGGGTAAAATATTTTGGGTAGCAGAACTTTCAAGTATCAGTGAGGGAGTGTTGTATTTTATTCATGGTTCCGTTAAGAAGACGGATAAGGTGAACATATGTGGTTGACATATATTATGTATTTTTGAAATGGTAGTGAAAAGGATTACTGTTAAGATTAACATCATCACACTATTGTGCTTGTCGATAGATACCTTTACTTATCAAACTTTTAATCGTTACTGTCAGATGTTTACAGGATAGCTAATCTCTGTTTTCTTGTGGGAATAGTCAACACCTAAATAATAATGGTTTTTGTTACTGCAAATGGAGAGATGTAAGGGAGTTTGTCTCCCATGTAAACATATTCAGCATCTTTTTTGTTCCTTTTCATAACCTTTCAGTAGCTTACCCTTTAGCTTCTGAAAACAGTTTCTTTGTTCGTGTTACATATTATAGATACAATTGTACAATGCTCTAAATACTCTCAAAATGCTTTTTAAATGCCTTTAGAATTTTTGTGAATCATGTCCTCTGGTGCATATAAAGGTAGTTTTGTTCCCCAAACAAGTTTGATTTAGGTTTGCAAAATTCTGAAAATGACTGAAATTCGTGAAATTAAGAATTCAGGCTTACAAAATATAAGAAGTGGTTTTATGTTTTGCTGTGTGGTCTGAACTTTTACTTTAAGCTCTGAAAAAAATGGTCCAGTCTATAAATTTTCTCATGAACAGAATCCTTTCTTCCTCAGAAGCATTTGATTTAAGATTAGATTCATATCTATCTAAAGTTAAAACTCCAATTATAGAATTACATTATTTTGATTCTGTAATTAGAGGTTTGAAGAGAAGATAATGCTCATTTTTATATGTAAGTTAGTATTTACAAGAATTGGTCTTACTGGATTCAGAAACTTTGATAAAGATCTTATTTTCTGATGAATATGTGAATTCTGGCTGAGGAACTTTGATCATTTTGGTAATTTTCTGACATGACCATATAATGCCAATTCTAATCATCCCTGAATAAGGATATATGAATATAAAGAAAGCTAGGTGAATAAAGCCTGAAGGGGGATATCTGTGAAAGAGTATTTATGTGGCACTCTAGGACGTTACACAACAAATGATAAAGTTTTTAAAAAAGTTTAATAAGGCTTGTAGAGAAATGGTTTTGTATAGCAATTTAAGAAGCATGAGTATTTTGAGGACAAGATGTGGAAGAGACATAAGTTTTTTGAGGACAAGATATGGAAGAGGCATGGTTATCTTGAGGACGAGATAAGTAAGAAGTGTGGGTATTTTTAAGACAAGATATGGAAATGGCATGGTTATTTTGAGAACAAGATAAGGAAAAGCCATGGGTATTTTAAGGGCAAGATAAAGGAGTAGGTCAGTGCATTATAGTCACTGGATAGAATTGCATAGTATGAGGTGAGATTATTATTAATCTCTCTTGATTTCAGTCTCTGATCGTTACTCCCTTCATGGTTTCAGAGGGTGGAACGGGCACATACAGCCTCCTTAGTATCAGTGATACTCATGAAAGGAAAAGGATATTACAATTCTAGTTCGGATGGAGTGTTCAAGTGTGGAGGGTGAAAATGAAGCTATAGTTTGATGAATGTAAAAAAATTGTTATGTGTTTGATGGTTGCTGAAGGCTTTGATCATGCATTGTGTAGGGATAAAGAGAGTAAGAATGGTTTAAGAACTACTTTGGATTAAGTTGTCTTAGCATAGTAGATAAGGTTTGTGGATATTATAATAGATTTTGTGAAGATTATTATTGAAATCTTTGGAAGTGAAAAACAAGCTGGATTTTGCAGACAGGCCATGTGTAATTGATGAATTGTTCTGAAAGTGGTGTGGAGGTAAACTTGCTCTCTTGGATATTAATACCAAAATGAAAAACAATTGGTATCAGCATTGTCTAAAGATTATCAACTTCAAAATGGTAAATTTCCTAGACTTACCTGACCAGAGCTGAGAAAAGAGCCTCTTAAGACGTCCATATCTTTTTTTTATCATAATTATTTTAAACTTATTTTTATAAGTGTAAGTGGAGTTTCAAATTACATCCCCTTTCATCAACTTCACATGGACGTCACTAATATCAAGAATTTGATTATTACTTGATGTGAAACGTGTAATAGTATCTGATCCTCAGAAATAGCTTGTGAAGCCATAATAAGCAGAGGCCCAGTATTATGTTTCTGGCATTCATACTTGTTTTCTTAATCTTCCTTATGTGTTCACTGTTTGGTATAGTCTCTCTCTCTCTCTCTCTCTCTCTCTCTCTCTCTCTCTCTCTCTCTCCCATGGTAAGATGGTCATGTATAGGTTTTGATGATCTGTATACTATTAGTCTTATCATGTGCCCCTTAGTTAAGAGAATTTTGACCTCTGGAGATACAAAGTGATGTAAAAGATTCAATGATGATGACAGATAATGTAAAAGATTCAATGATGATAACAGATAATGTAAAAGATTCAATGATGATAACAGATAATGTAAAAGATTCAATGGTGATAACAGATAATATTAATGGAAGCTGTGTGTAGCATGCATGCCAAGCAGTCCACACATGCAGTTAGTCACATGCATTGGCCCAGAAACTCCGTTCTGATTTGACTCATTTTTAAGCCAAATAGCTTCATTGTCAGTTGTTGGCCTTCTATGAACTATCAGTACTAACTTCGCCTTTACTTTTGATCTTTTGTCTGTCCCCAATTGTCTATCTATTTATATCTTTTGACGCCTGTTCCCTCTTGGAATTCCCAGCAAGGGGGTGGACACGGCAAAAGAGTCTCCACTAATCCCTGTCCTTACTTGCCTCCAATCTTGAGCTTGCCTTGAGATGAAATACATGTAATATTTTGGAAAACTGCAGGATGTTTAGTTTGTGTAAATTAGTAAGGGTTTAGCAGAAGTTTTTAAAAAGTTTTGTAATTGATTAAGAGCATATTTAAGTAGTTATGCATTTTTTGTTTTTTTAGGGTCTTTTTAGGAGATTTTCATCTTGATTCTTACTTTTGAATGTTGCATTCTTGCTATGCTTCCTTTGATTAAAAATTTTTTTTCACAGTTATCAGTCATATTTGGCTAGTGCCAGGAACAGATGAACAGATGACTCAGGTGCATTCATGGTGCATTCATCCAGTCTTTATCATTGATTTATGATGCACAAAACACACAGCCATGCCATATATGTACATGTGTCTATGTGTATGTGTGTGTATATGTATATGTTGATATGTATATATATATGTACAGTGCATATGTGTGCATGTATGTATATATGTGTGTATGTGGGGGGATGGGCTTTTCTTCGTCTGTTTCCTGGCGCTACCTCGCTGACTCGGGAAACAGCGATCAAGTATAATAATAATAGTAATATATATATATATATATATATATATGGGGACGGGAGAAGAATACTTCCAACGTATTCCCTGTGTCGTAAAACGCGACTAAAAGGGGAGGGAGCGGGGGGCTGGAATTCCTCCCCTCCAGTTTGTGCTTTTCTAAGAAAAGGAACAGAAGGGGCAAAGTGAGGATTATCCCTCTAAGGCTCAGTCTTCTGTTCTTAACGCTACTTCGCTAACGCGGGAAAAGGCGAATACAAAATAATTATATATATATAGTTTGTTTTTCCTAAAAAGGAACAGAGAAGGAGCCAAGTGAGGGTTTTTCCTTTAAGGCTCAGTCATTTGTTCTTGATGCTACCTTGCTAACGCAGGAAAAGGCGAATATGTAAAAAAAAAATATATATATATATATATAGCAATTTCCCGCGTTAGCGAGGTAGCATTAAGGACAGAGCCTTAGAGGGAAAATCCTCACTTGGCCTCCGTCTCTGTTCCTTCTTATGGAATAGTAAAAAAAAAAAAAAATTTTCTAAACCCCCACACCGCACCTATATATATATATATGTATATATATATGTTTGTTATTTAGAGAATGGAGCTACTAGTGGAGAAAAGTTGGAAGCCTTGACATAAAATATTGAAGTTAAATATATTCTGTGCGAGTTGGAAGAGTAGAGTGTGTTGTTGGACATGTGCCTCCATTCAGGAAACATGTTCATGGATGGATGAAGTAAAAGGTAGCGGAGAAAATCGTAGGCGGAGTTAGCTAGAGGCTGGTCTTGGAGATAGTTTTGTATGAAACCGCTCGTGTCAACTAATAGCATAAATGTAAATGGCAACAAATGCAAGTTTGTAGGCGTAATTGAAGCTAGGCAAGATGACGTGGTTTGGAATGGAGCAAGCGGGGAAAGTATAACGAAAAAAATGAAGCCAATGTAAGGTTATTTAAACCACAGATTGGGTAAAATGTTTGAGGGGAATATATGGTGAGATTGAAATCAGAAATAGATTTAACTGCTACTTTTGTTAATATGGGTACAGTATAAAGGAAGGGCGCTGAAATGTTTTGAAGGTATTCTAAGTGACAAATTCACTACTTTAAAACTGGTATTTGAAATTGGGAATTTGATTGCTTAGAGCCTTGCCATGCAGAAGGGTGTAAGAGTTGTTAGATCTGAAAAATGGGAATTTGCTTAGAGCCTTGACATGCAGAAGGGTGTAATTGTTGTTTGGTCTGAAAGATGTCAAGGACGGTGACATTCAGTCAGTGAAGTGTATCAAACCTTAATCTATTAGAAAAAAACAATGAAAGTCCTATGGGGCCCATTTTTCAGATGGGGAAGGAATTAGTCAAAATTTGAATGGCTTTTCTCGCCTGTATTGGAAGTTGCCAATGTGTGAAAGTTAATAAATATGCAGATAATAGCACTTATTTTTAATGGTGGAAGTATTATATTCCTTTATGTTGAGGAACTGGAATGTGTGTTAGGTATGGTAGAGTGATTATGGCATGCCAGAGAAAGTGAACAGTAGATAAGTGAGGAGGAAAATGTCATGGGCGCATATAGAAATGGCTGAATAAGGTCATAGTTTCTCTAGATGGAAATGGGTATGTTTGATGGTATAGTACCGTCGGTAGTGTAGGATGTTATGAGCTATAGACAGGTAATTTAAGAAGAATCATGAGATTGAATGTTAACTCAATTTTTAGTTTGTTGATACCGTAATGGCAAGGCGAAAGGGCTATGTTTTCAATAATGCTACCGAAGATCTAACGGTGTGCAGAAATGGCTTTAACTGGAGGTGAATGGGGTAAAATACATGTACGGTGGTGATATCTTGGAAAATTTGGAGAAAACAACTGTGTGGAAGGATTGAGGGGAACATAATCTAAGGTTCGGGTTTGAACATCCATGAGAGTACTAGTTGTGCATGAGGTAGACCAGGACGTGAAGGTATTGTGGAAACCACGAAATGGTGTATTGGGGACTTATCAATACCTGTTGTTTAAGGTTAGATTTTTTTTTTCTAAGGGAAGTATCTTGCTTTTTTAATAAAGGAGCAATTTCTGTGTAAATTGTGGTCGTGTCCTCCAATTTTCAATTGATAAAAATGAAAAAATCTCGTATATATTAAACCATCGTATTTCTTCGTCCCTATAGCGATTACCAGTAGTTGCTTCCTCCCTATAGTTAGAACAAGCATTACTTTAGCACTCGTTAGTCAGTCAGTTATTTATTGATAGGTACATCAAAAGGACGAGGTAGTATACTACTCTCCTCAAATGAATATAAGAAAATTATACAAAATCAAGGTTATAGAAAATAATCAATTAATAAATGAAGTACATCAAGAGAGAGAGAGAGAGAGAGAAAGAGTAGGTAATGTAAAAGGTTGAGCAGGGCAACACGAGTGTAAAACTCTCCTATTAACACAGAAATGGTAATCACAGATATATTAGATATGCTGTTGACGCATTAATGATTAACAACGGTTTTCATCCATGAGAATGAAAAGTAGATATAATTTTTCATCCTGATTAATAATGTAACTTTTATATTCTGATTAATAATGTATTCTTTTACCGAAGAGAAACAGGGATGAAAATCAAAGGGTTATTTACTGTGAGCATCAGTAGCATAGGCATCTCACGCTGTTACCGATGCTCTGCTTGATTCTGAAGTCGATCGAGGGGTCATGAAACATAACAGTAGCCGGGATGCTCTTTTCGCTTTGACGGGATAACGAGATATATGCTGTTTCCTCCCATAAGATAAACCCTCTGAACATGACAGTACAAACCGTAAGTTCGACTGTACTACCGTTTGATACGCATGATGGCCTGGCCACATCATTTCAAAAGGGTCGTGTTCAAGATATCATTACCTCCTTTCTCGTGTCATTAAGCTGAAGAAAGGGAGACATTGTACAGTTCAGGACTCATCTCCCTCAAGTGACCTCACTGAAGTCAGGAACTTCAAAGCAAACGTTTGGTAGGATAACAGTCTCATCAGTAACCCAACAGCAGATTCCTCGGCTAATATTGTAGAGTTCCTCGATCTGGTTTTAATGAATAATACACTGCAATTTACCTCTGCACATAACACGAGAATCGTGGAGGATTAGACAATGGCAAAATTTGGCGGTGGTTCCCATTTAGGTTCATCCAAGGCATTTTAAAGTGCAGCAAGACCACCCCAAAGTTTATCAGCTTGGAATTACTTCACTTCTCAACTTTCTTACTGGTTATCTCAAACTCGTACAAGTTGTCAGGTGGTTCAACCAGTAATAATCTGCGTCACTTATCAAGTTTCTGATGTGCAGCAGAGCCTGGTGAGTACCCTTCGAGTTACGGCAAGTCATGTTCGAGTCGGTACTAAGTAATCTGTTCCCAATAACATTTGAGGCATGAGAAATTAGTTAAAATGAAAATTTCTTGATTCTTTCTCTTTTCCATATGGTTGCAAGCATTAATCAAAAAGTTCTGACACTTCTTCAATACATTAGTTATTTCATCATGCATGTTGCTCACCGGTGCAGCTTTGAAGACTCCATGAAATTCACCAAGGCAAATGTTGCTTAGACTACATATGCTGAATTTACTGGGTAAAATCTTTCACTTCCTGCTGCACATAATCGCTTTTCATGATCATCCAAAACATATATTAAAGGAGCCTACAAGTTTTCCCAAGGGTAACTGTGGGAGGACATCTTCCTGGAAAAATGCACAGAATGTACAACACTTTGACAGCGTTTAATCTAAAATCCTGTACAGCTTTGTACTTGGATCCCATGACTAAGTGTACATTTCTCCTGTTTTGTCTTCCTTACTTACATTCACATATCTCTGATTAACGCGTGTCTACCGTTCAGACAACGTCTTCTCTACGACTAAATTAAAACATTTTGTACACAACTAGCAAGACAAAATATGTAAAAAAAATCTCAAGTAAGCTACATCATTTGGAGACCCATACAAAATTCTCATGTGTTTGTATTCATAACTTCAGAAAAGATATCTTTTTCAATGTGAATGGAGGTAACTTGTTTGCATAATTTTTGAAACTATATTTACATCCTTTAAACCTGATCTAAATCTAACCATCTGACCTAACCACTCTCGCTACTCTACGGAGACTGTTAATGAACCGTACTAGCTGTTAAATCCATCTCCGGTGCAGTATCAGAAAGATTTTCTCATCCGCTTTCACTGGGCTACACACCTCAGAGAAGTGTTAACAGACCTGCAACTGTATTATTAGACAGAAAAAAAAAAGAATGTCCCCTCGGCCAAATGACGCAATGTACTCTCTTGACATGTTGACATGATGTCATGCAAAGCTCTGTGACTGGGACATAAATGAGGCAGATTGTTACACTAATCAGCATCACCGGAAGGTATGATGGCTAGCGACGCAGCAGTTGGGATCAGTCGTGTTTGTCTTCGTGTATTTCATGGCTAACTGACATGTAGAAACTTATGAGTAGAGCCCGTGGGTGTAAGCAATTAAAATATAAAAAAAGACAGTCAAATGGGCTAAACAGCCGAAATAAGCAACAAAATTGAAGTAAGGCAATAATTATTTTACTTAAAAAATCATGCAGTAATTTGCATAATATTACACTATTAGTTTTTAAAATCAACAACTCTTCTTCGATTAATATGTAGCAAAAATAATTAATCATTAATGGTTTTCTCAAGAAAATTTTGCTGCTACTCTGACGGAAAAGTGAAAAAGAAAAAGACAAAAATGCTTTCTGAGCTGCATCACAGCAAAACAGCGTTGTTACCAACTTGTCAAATTTTCCCTTCATAACACCTTGTTAGAAATTAAGAAACAAACGACAGATTTTTGCACAATTCAAGTAGCTCCGAAGTTCTCGAACTAGAATATACATTTCCTTAAAAAAAAAAAAGAATAATACTGATTTCAGAACATAAAATTCTCATATTCAATCTTCTAGAATATGGACGATAAAACTACAACTTTTCTACACTTAAGGAAAACACCTCTTTTCAAAACAAACTTTATTTCCTTTCCAATGAAAATTGAAATTGCCGACGGGAAGCTTACTATACTTAGTTGATCCAGATTTGTATGCAACGGCAGCTTTGTGCCTAAAAGTTTCCAAGTGTAGAAAAAGGAGTTGTATTTCACAGATCTGTCGCATATTACAAAATAATAGTGCTCGATCTACAGATAACATACCGCGACCATATTCTTTAACTAGATTATTGTTTTGAAGACTAACTTAGGCACTGTAAGTTACATGTGTCCAGCAGTAGAAAAACACCTGACTCTACAGTAGGGTGCCGGAATCGGATACAACACGCGTAAACGTGTCCGGCAGCCGGATACGTTATACACTCAAGTCCTGTCAGCTTGGTGCCGTAGGAAATGTTCCATTTTTAACATTTAAGTAATTTGGTTCGTGGAGAGGAGAATACTGTATTTTCTGTAAGGTCATCTAAAATGGAAATTCAAAACACTTAGGAGTTTGTTATTGCAAAATGATACAATATTTTAGTGAAAATAGGCAAAGTTGACATAATAAGACAAAATACACAATTCTACATCGAAGTTGCAAAATAATGGCAAAAATATGCATTCATGGCATCTTCGTTGAACATCTGGACTCTACTTAAGAGAACGAAGAGGTATTTCTAACAGCCTGAGCACAGGGTAGCAAATAGTGCACCGTTACAGGAAAGTGAAAAGCAAAAACATTTTTCTCATGGCATGAGTCATCGTTTTCCATGACGGGCAGAGTGGTTATCTCCCCTAGTTAGTCAGTACAGATGTGTTGTGTCGGGGGTTATTTTACCAATACATTCGTTCTGGACATTACTTTCTCTTGTGCTGCCTCTGAATTACGTATTTAGGTAGGCTAAGGTCGAGGATCAGGTACTTGAACCCCACGGTCATAGATAGGGCAAGGATGACTGTCTGACATCTTCAAGTTGAAAGAAAAAAATTAAAGAGTAGTTCCGTTGAAGGATATGTGGAATCATACGAAGAAGAATTATACGATATAACTAAAATCAAATCAGGAAAGTTGCCTTGGATCTCATGTAACAAAAAGGACGGACGACCTTCAGTGAAGTTTAATTTCCATTCGCAAACATACTCAAATAAACTTTCTGCTTTCAAAAATCACGTTTTCCCCGCGAAGCCTCGTCGATTACTCAACCGTATCCAATAGCATGAACGAATGGCCATGACTGGTCTTAAGTTTATTTAAAGGAGTTGTGTTTCTACTGATGGAAAATCATCTATTGTTTATTACTTTTCCGACCCATTGAACTTAAGTTATTGGCAAGAAAGAACTCAGGTATCACTTGGTTGGGAGATGAGAACGTAATACCTCTGATAAATACAAAATTTTTCGGCTTGAAGGTTATTATCATTTTCGTTCCAACACAAGACACCGTATATACAATAAAAAACATCATACACATCAGAGGCCTGATTACGTGTTTATGATAATGATGTAAGACGATATGTATGCAAGATGGTGCACATCATATGTACCTACGATCCCCAACATTAAGTTATGGAGGGATCGAAAGAGCAATGCCTGCCAACCACAATGACGCCGCACGCAGGCCAGAAGTGTGCCAGAGAAGACTTCCCCCCCAAACCGGTAGTGTACCACTAGCAGAAGCTATACCATATTTCTTGCTGTATTCCGAAACAAATACACCACTAATGCACGTATGGGAGGAGTAAGGAGACCATAGGATGTTCAGAACCTACAACAGACCTGGAGAGGCTCCACTTGTCAGGAACGAAGCTGATTAAGTTCAACTTAACTAAAGCTAAGACGATGAGGATGAGACGGAGTATGACCAACCCATACTGCAAAAAACATATTGCATAAATCAACTTATACAAGGGACTACATGAAATATATAGTACCAGGCTCTTCCCAGATCATCATATTATGGGGATCGTTAAGGTCAATTTCTTTATTGTCATTATCAAAATATCCAGAAAGATATCTACTGATTATATTAAACCCAAACTACAGCATGCAGCATCCGTCTGCCAAACTGGTCCACAGGCAGGCAAAGAGATAAAGGGGGCAGGTGCCGGGGGTTTATCCACATTTGGAAGAGAGAAGAGGGAGAAACATAATACTGTAAGTTTATAAACAGATCTGTTGGGTAAGAACAAACAGCTCTTCAGAACTGGAAATGCCAGGTCAAAGAGAGGGAATGATAAGAAGGGGCTCAGGAGTTATATATTCAGAACCCTGGTTAAGGAATGAGATATACAGGATCAGAAGACAAGTGTGGATAGAGCTGTACCGATAACACACACACTACATAATGATTAGGCAAGTGGGTCGCAGGTGTGAGGTTAGAGCATGCAGCAGATCGATAGCCTCGCCAAACGTGAACACCTGCCAACTTTACACACAACTACCATGTTATCCATACCTCACTACGCTCACGTTCCCCGTCATAAACATTACAGTTAACCCTGTACTTCCCGTCTTATAACACATGAGTTAAACTAATCAACATACGACATACAGTTATGGCGAACACCAACCCTGCATTATTTCAGACAAATGTAATATAATAAATAAATAAATAACACCTAAAAAATAGAGCTCACGTCGACAATATAAATGAACAATCAGAGAAAACTTCCAAAATATAATTGGTAGCAATACTGTTCTGTGGTCTCTTCAACCACCTATCTTCCCAAGGTTCAGGATTACATTAGCAGAGAAGGTAACTTCTGAGAATCAGCCGGTGAATTGTGAATCATTAAGGCCAGCAGTTTTGCCTTCAGTAGCTGACCACCGTGGCTTTGCATGCTACCACAGGTTAGCTTCATCATCCACATGCCCACACTTAAATGTGTCCACACCAGGTGGTACCTTGATCTACGGGTACCACACACCAGGTGGTACCTTGGTCTGTGGGTACTACCACCATCCATGCACCGTGTGGTATCTTAGCCTGAGGTCCCAAACAGCCACCACACACAGAGTGGTAGCTTCCTCCTCCATCGTTATCAGATAACAGCACGATTTCTTATCCTTGGAAGGACTGTCCCCTTATCACGTACAATATGCAACAAGGTAACTTGCCTCTCCCCAAGACTAGCGTCTCATCCCTAAACATGACTGACTCAGGACTACACCCATCCAAGCGGAACGACAACCACCCCAGCAGCACATAAACTCACTCCCCATTAGCATAATGCGTTGCTCTTTATTCTGGTAATCCACATCTTGATAACATTTGTAATAACATTTCTCTAGCTGTATTTATCATCAAGTCCACCCCCTCTCCCTTAGGATGGAGCCCGGTACACACCGACCCAGTCCTAGGGGGGGGGGGGTGATCCAGTATATACATCCTCAGAACATCACTTACAAATACGCTCAACCCATGTCCGGTGTGTTTCCAGTGAAACACGGGCATCCATACTTATAAACAAGTTTGTTAGTTTAAAGACACCAAAGGCTCCAATCACGCTATATATATATATATATATATATATATATATATATATATATATATATATATATATATATATATATATATAT
>JAYMFT010190138.1:0-11869 GCA_038088735.1 Panulirus argus
TTCCTAATCTGCCCACCTCCCACCTTTCTCATGCCACATGCATCTCTTGCACATTCCATCACTGCTTCCCTAAATACCTCACATTCCTCACTCACTCCCCTCACTTCATTTGTTCTCATTTTTTGCCATTCTACATTCAATCTCTCCTGGTATTTCTTCATACAAGTCTCCTTTCCAAGCTCACCTGCTCTCACCATTGTCTTCATGGTCGAGCCCATACCACCATGCGTCGTGGTCGCTAACCACTACGCCACGGAGGCCCACCTACCCCTCGAAATGTAGTGGAGTTATATACGATTTTCATTTAGCCTTTGGAGACACATTATTTGCATAAACTCTCGCAAACGCACGTACATAAACACAAACATGCAATTTTGACGAATTTTTAAGAAAAATGGATGATACAAACCCACTCACATGCTCATACAGATACAACTAGACACAGACAATATTTGCAATACTTCATTATATGCATGAATGGTACATACTCACAGTCAAACTCAATTGAACATTTTCGTAGTGCATGTCAGCGACTCAAAGAATTAAACAAAATCTATTTATCAGAACGGTTTTCCATTCCCAATGGGCATTTATCTTTGCAGAATCCTCTCTCGTGAGTTCACGTCAAAAGGATTAACGTTCTCGTCGTACATGATGAAAGTAATTACTTATATCACTGCTTACGGGAACATGGATTTTAGATGCAGTATAAATTACTTTTCCCATTTTGCCGGGCGAACTGTCGTAATCCTACACTGCTGTCAGAACGACCAGTAGGAACACGATGAATCTTTGTTTTTGTTTTACATTGGCTGTGAGTGTTAAAAAACAGGATGGCTAACCCACATACCAGTTATCTGATTTCTTTAGATTCAGTTATTGAAGAAAGCCGTAGTGATTCTTACCTCCATGATATTTCGTTTTAACTTACGTACGTTTTGTGGCCATATTCAATTTTGTTTCTGCTAAGACCGTATGATGCCAAGTTGGGATCAACAAGTGCTATGGTCATTAAGATACCGTCAGTTTCAGCCATTATCAATCTCAAGTTTCTCAGCCCTAGTCAAGTCTCTCATCCAAAGTTCTCATTAACTGTTTCCTTTTTTTCAGTCTCATTTAGATTCCTCCTCATCCGTTTTCTCTTCTGTTGCAGACACGATGAGGGAGTGGAGTGTGGGTGGCCCACTGGGAGGCGAGGCCCCTCACCCATCCCCGGGCACGTGATGACCCTTCCTGGCCTCAGTCCGAGTACATCTGGGGACTTATCTGGCCATATATAGCCTCAACCGCCTGGGTGCTTCTGCGCCATCTGAGTGCGTCTGGACCACATAATGACCACACTTCCACATGTAAGTGCTTCCTGACACTTAGATAACCCGTTAAGTGCGGTGCACGGTTGGTGCTCTCCGGCCTGGAGACATGCAGGATCTCCCAGCCAGAGGCGAGAGATAGTTATGTTTAGTGTCTCCCTGGCTGTGAGATTTCTAATGATGCCGTCACTGACTGTGGCCACAGATGGCCCGGAGTACCTGGACCAGATGGACCTGCTGGACCCGACGGACCCGCCGCCAGACCTGGTGAACAAACTGAAGGAGAACATGTGGAGGAAGTTCATGGAGCAGAGCACGGTGATCAATGCCACGGACGACGACGAGAAGGTGCTCATGTGCTTTCACGAGTACGTCAAGTCCTTCATGGAGCCCGAGCACGGCCCAGGGGCGTGTCCGGTCAAGTTTGACGGGGTGTCGTGCTGGCCCGAGACCCCCCCTGGCACCCTCAAGGCCATCCCGTGCTTCGACGCCTTCAACGGGGTGTACTACGACCCCTCAGGTAAGCGTCTCGTTATCACCTTAATGACGTGGGAAGACGATCCTTAGGCGTGATGGCTTGGCGTCATCACACTCATGGGTCCTACCGACGTGCACAAGGGATTCAGATCATTATTTCTATCGTTATTGCTAACGTTAGAGTCCCATACCCAGGATGATAACACGCCAATAGGGATGATAACACACTAGCGGGGATAATAACACGCTAATAAGTATGATAACACACTAGCGGGGATAATAACACACCAATAAGGATGAAAACACACTAGCGGGGATAATAACACACCAGTAGGGATGATAACACATCAGAGGGGATGATAACGTATTGATGAATATGTAGAGAAATCCATGAATGATTTTTGCTCTATAGACACAACTGACGGGGTGAGGTTTCACAGTGAAATCCGAAATCCACGTGTGAGATTTATACCATACAGAGAAATCTACCACAATGGAGATTTCTGGCCCGTAGACAAAACTCTCATAGTGATGACTGGGCTCGCAATGTGTCTTGAATATAATAAATGATGGAAAAGTAATTGAGACTAATTATTTCATTGAACTGGAAACTGTTTATGACGCAAGAATCGCCATGTTTTCCGAGGACAATATAGTGCAAAAACATGCTTGAAATATGTGACTGGACACACTAGCGTTGCAAATCATTATGGAACACTTGGTCTACAGCGACGTTATGTACACTAATGTTGGGAATTCCCACCAAGAAATGAGGAAATATGAAAAAGGAGAAAATCAACTCGAGAGTTGCTTTGAATCACGCTCATAATTGCCAGCACGACCGAATCAACACTGGGATAATTAAGAAAGGAATGGCGTCATGATGGGGGAGAGAGAAAGAGAGAGAGAGAGAGAGAGAGAGAGAGAGAGACAGAGAGAGAGAGAGATTTAGACAACAGATAAATGGAAAGATAATAAAGACATTGAGAATTCAACAGAAAGCTGAGTCAATATGCAAATAAGGAACGAAGGAAAAGACAGAAAGAATGGTAGGAAATAATGAAAGAAAACGAAAGAAAAAGAGAGTATGGAGAGGGAGGGAGAGTGGATGAGTGAGTGAATGAGGCAAAGAGAGAGAGAGAGAGACAGTGGAAGAGAAGAATAAACAGACAGACAGATGGCTGAGACGAGCACAGACAGAATGATCCGAGGAAGAGAGAAAGAAGGAAACAAAAGTGATAGCTAGAGGTGAAATAAAGCAAGAGAAGAGAGGTATGAAAGATTAAGAAGCAAAAGGAGACGAGGAAAAATATAACTAAGAAAAGCACTGAAGGAAACTGAGAAACTGATTATGAGAAGGAGCAGCTCAAGAGAGAGAGGAGTCAATAAACTGTGATGACGAGGGAATGAGAAAACGACCAAATGATCCAGGTCAATCTTGTGGCCATAATGGGGCATCATTCTCCCCTAATACGGCATCATCAACCACCTTGTGTCAGGTCTAAAACTAAATCATATTTTACTGACCAAATAATATCTGAGAATCCAGTCCCCGCTTTCTGTAGTGGAGGAGAAGAACACTCCACCGTGTGAGGGAGATGATCAGAACTTATAATTGGGTCTTTGGGAAGCTGTTATGAGACGCAGTGAAGGGTGACCAAAGCCGTTCGCACATCTGATTCATGAAAATCTTGCTCGACTCATCCAGACGAATCATAGCAAATCAGATGGAACTTTGTGTTTGTCTAATTGGTTTCTTTTCCGCCTGAGTGACTCTAGGGCGTCCTGAATGGCTGAGCCCTCTGATAGGCTTCTGGTTGCCTCGTTGGTTTGCCTTCACCGGGTGGATTTGCTGACTGCCTATCTGACTGACAGTTTGGTTGACTCGTTAGTCTGGTTAGATGCGTGAGAATGCGGCAATTCCTGCGGCCAACGCGGCAAAGTGTGTGTTATCAAGTCAGTAACGCCATCGTTTGAGAAGAGTCCTGACATGTGTGGAGTAACACCTGTAATCTTGGTAGTGTAAACCCGAAGCTCTCAGAGTAGCCGTTCGTGTGTACATGTAACGAGCCACACAATATCATACGTGATTTGTGTTACTGACTCAGATGTAACGTACGGTTAATACTCATACTGCCGTCACCACAGGTCTGAGGACCCACAGTTACTGGAATATGGGAAGCTAAAATCTATGGGAGTGTTGTGAATGAGAGTGATGTCTTTATTGTAATCAGAGGAAACGGTATAAACATATTTGATTAAACAAAACCCCTCTTCTCTATAGCTTTCTTTTCCTCCTGCTCCATCCCACCTACTTTTCCTCTTCCACCTTTACCTCTTCCTTCTCCACCTCCTATTCTTCTTCCTCTTCGTTATCATCCTCCTTCCCTTTCCCCTCCTGCTGTTCTTCCTATTCCTTCTACTTCTCTTCCTTTTCCTCTCCTCCTTCCTCCTCTCCCTGCCATCCCTATTCTCCCTCTTCCTACGTGTTATTGAGGAGTTGACAGTTTAAGAAATAAACTCAGGAATTTTCCAATATGTGGAGAGGATTTTCCTATGACTCGTAATTCCAGTGGCTGCAGGAATGTGTTGATATTATACTGTACGTGGCTCAGGTATGTCGACATAACACACCTTCTTTACCGTACACGAACATACAGACCCATCGGGGAATTGCTTTACTAAATATATTAACCCTCCCCTCGTCCCGTCCACACACACACACTCATGCATACATAAACATAATACCCTCCAACACACATACTCTATATTCGTGCACATATACCTCCGCGTTTGTACAGTAAGGTTCTGTAAAATGCTATCTGTTGATAATGTGAGACTGATGGGATTTGACTGGTCTAGACCCCATTGCTCATGGATGTGAGACGAGGGGTGTTCGATTACTTGTAATCAAATATTCGTTTTCCTTTTAGGGGCGATCATAGCCTAACAGTTAGCGTTCCCAACTACCACGCAAAAGGTCCTGGGTTCGAGTCCTTGCTGTTGGAGGGCAGTATGTGTTCTATGAAAGTGAGAAATAGATGGCCGATCCTCGCTTCACAGGATAGATCAGTCCGTACCACCGACACGACCCCGGCCTTCACCCAACACAGCGCCGTCTCGTCTCACAAGGAACAGACAAACACACTGGTAGGAAACTGCTGCAAAATCATCCACAAACGTACCTGACTTAACCGTTAACAGGAAAAGTGTGAAAAAACCTACACAATTTCCCTTCTGATACGGTGGCCCATCCACTCCTCACTCCCCCTGACACTCATAACTCAATCAAAACCCTAATGAATTTCCCAGCAACAGTTCTGACAACACATCAAACTTCCACATAAAACACCTCAGCCCGAGAGCAATCCAAGCATTGACATGGCGCTCCCGCAGAAATACCAGACTTTGGATTTGCAGATTTTGATTAACCTCGCAAAGCCTTGGCAGGACGACCTGGGATGACACCATCAGTGGAAACAATAAAAGCGAAGCTCGCCAAAACCTCAGTAAGACATTGCAAGGAGTACAGTTGACACACGAGCCAACCTGTATGATATGGTCATTGTTCAGAGCTAAACGAAAATGGCAGAACAGAAAGACTAAGACAATAGAACACCAGAATTCAAGCAGACCATCATAGAGTGATTTACGTAAATATGTTAAAAAAAAAACGAAAAGAAGAAATCCTAAAAAATTTGATGGTTGCATTAAAGCAATTCAGTCATTACCCAGTCCTTTGCAAAGGGAAAACGGTGAGATGGTTCACAGCTATGAAGTTACAGGAAAAATCTCCTTAATTTCGTTTTTCTTCCTTTCCTCTGTGTTCATCATGGACGATGCGCCAGGCGCGCCAGGTCCACTACGTTTTTGGTGAAAGAGAATAATCATATTTGCTCATAAATCCGATGAATCTGTTGATGTGGTCAAGAAATCATGTACAGAGGCAACCCCAAACCTCCTTATGGCACCATGAATCTCTTAGTTCAGTTCCAGTTTCAATACTTTATTCCTTGATAGGGGAATCGGGATCCTAGTACTGTCACTAGGTACTACTGTACAATAATACCAGAAGCATCTGGAAGTGTCGCGAGTATATATAAATAAAACAAAGGGGCTTACTAAAGCCTAAAGAAGTTAGGATATTCCTTCAACACAACATCAATATTATTTGTATAATGTCTGGCCAATATGGGGTGAGTCATAGTTTTGGCAACAAGTGAGGATTTTACTTTAATTCCCCACCTACTCAAGAATATTCTAATCCTCTTCTGACCAGAAAATTCTGCGGGCTTTGTTTACAGAATACCTTGTAAAAGCTGTAACTTATTACAGATTGGACCGAGCGGTAAGGATCTCTCTGGTAGACTTGAGCAGCATAAACATTGTATAGGAACAGGACGACAGGTTTCCAATTCCTTGTTAATCACATAAGAAATTATGACTTGTGTATTGACTGGACCCAGTGCTACTTCAGTTGTAACTTGTAACTCTCTGATCATGAGAAATATCACTGAATTTTCCCTTATGAAATGCACAAAGAATTGTAACATGAACATGTGTGAAGGGTTATATAAACTGGGGAGCTTTGTCATAGGCCAAATTTGTAAGCGGCTCAATCTGTATTGACCGCATGATAAAATCTTATGACAGGTGCGGTGCCAGACTTTACAATCACAAGTCACAAACACTTGTGAACGGAGATAGTTCAGCTCCTCCTCCCATGTATAGATCACACATACACACACACACACATCCTGGACATCATACCCCAACCATACCGGGTATCATGTATGACACACACATGAGATTCACTTAGCAGATCGCAAACAACACCAACACAGAGACCATAAAGAAACTAACGCCCTCGCAACGCACTGGCACCAGATTTGGACAAGAAAAATGTTTCCTCATTATCCTCTGGAAGCCATTCCTCCTCCCTGTATTAAGCTAGGCCTCGCCTGCCTGGTCCTCTACCACGTCAAAAGCAAATATAACGAAGGCTGCCAAATACACGTAACGGAACACTCAGAACGATCACCGGACGTCTGGCAACCATAAGCGTACAACAACTGCAAAACAAGACAAAACTACACCCAATACAATCTCACCTCAACATCCTCGGGGCTGAGTCAGTTCACCGCGACAGCTCTCGATCCTTCTCATCCAAAATATTCCTCAACACATCACCAACCCGACGTGTAGAAATAAACAGATTAACTCTACTTTAAGCGTCGACAAATTATACTCACAGATTTCCTAACAAATCCAACGCTGATTGAACATAATCACACCGGAATGACCCGACGAGCACCTCCTAACTCAGTCTTCAACACTACCTCACCAGACACACACACACACACGTACTCCCGCCCGACCGTCTGATATTATGCCTCCAAGAGTAACGGCCTCTCGTCTGCATCCTGGACACCATCCATCTCTCCAGCTTTACAAACACTGCTTCTGTCTATCACAAGACCTTTTGTGCCCGAGATCCAACATCCACATGCTGAAAACACTGAACGCTTACCCCTCCACCCCCACAGTTATCCTGTGTCTATCTCGTAAACACACACACGCAGGACCACTCATACCTGTTGAATTAATCAGCCGTGTATAGTCAGTGTCATTTTGGCATTATATTTTCTACATATCTGTCTGTAGTGGCGCTGTAAATCACAACACTTCAGTGAATTACATCTGGATATTCTTCAGGTGTTGTCCATCACACCATATTGCCTTACGTAACCAGTCTCCTATAGCGAAGACGTGCGTGACCTCCCTAAGTCTTATCTTATAACGAAGGACAAACCCCCTCCGGCCGGTCTCCCCTGCGTCTTTCAAGAGCCTTGGATCTACGGTAGTTAAGCTATGAAAGGGTCCCTTCCCGAATGGGAAAAGTATACTTTGATTTTTATAATAAGTTAGGCCTCGATAGATTAATTTCGAGAGGGGAGGGGCCGTGCCTGGGGCAGGACAATGAGTGGTTCCCGGGGTCATTATGGGCTAAGGCGCCCAGCCCTTCATTTGTTATCAATCCTGACGTCAGACACACTGGCGGCTCTGGCCACGGCCATAGTCATGGCTATGACTGGCTGAGCCTCTGGCTCTAGGAACACGGGTCTGGCTGGCTCTGGAGGGACGAGGGTGTGGCTGTCTTTGGAGGAACATGGGTCTGGCTGGCTTTGGAGGGACACGGGCCTGGCTGGCTTTGGGGGGACACGGGATGGGAGAGGATGCAGTTTACAAGGCCGGGTGACGGTAGAGGAAGTTCTGAGAGGCAGTTTGTGCCCGGGATCGATATGGCTGCTGCAGAGGAACGGTGGGAGAAGGAACGGTTGCTGCAGAGGAACGGTAGAGGATGGAAACAGCGTCTGCCGAAGGAACGGCAGGTGAAGGAACAGCTACTGCAGGAGGAACGGTAGGAGGAGGAACGGCTTCTGCAGGTGGAACAGCAAGGGAGATGTTACTGTAGAATGAACGGCGCCACCAGTGTAGAGGACACGGAAGGGGAACGTCTCCCGTGGATGGAAGGAAAGATGTGCCAAAGTAGAGGAACTATTAACGGAGGAGAAGCAGCAAGCTACAGTATTTCATTCCATAATAACACAATGTCTGAAATACAAAGTTATTTAAAGTAACTTCCCTGAAGTGCACAAATCTTCTCTAGTGTGTCACACTGTTGTCACTAGTTAGACAAGAACACTGTGTTCAGCTTCCCTCTAGCACGCTGATAACTAGTTCTTCTTTATGCCTGTCGCACAAGAAAATGTATCCACAAAGTCAGGGCTTTCAAGTCAGATTCGTGAACTCTGAAATTCCTACAGCGACAGACGTGAGCTCTGAGCGCACTCAAGTGGGAGACGTGAGCCCTGAACATATAAAAGGACAGACGTGAGGTCTGATCCTACTAAAGTGAATTTCAACCCTCCCAGTCCTGCCCAGAGCTAGGGAGAGAACGAAGGGGTTAGCCATTTGTCCCAGTAAAAGCAGGGCGCTTCTTTGTCACCACGGAATATTTATCATTTTCATAAGATGAGGAAAAAGGGAAATAATAAAGTTACTTTTGTCCGTAAAACACAATTTCTAAAGAAACTTAAAACTCTGCACATAGAATAGGAAAAAAAGAGAGTAAGGAAAACACTTGAGAATAAACGCTTGTCCTTGCATAACCTAAGCATGTAAGGCATAACCATATCTTCCACTCTGTCCTGGACACCCCACTCAAATATCATAATCTGCTTCTCAAAAGCTATGAGTAGCTCAGCAGGTACCTTAGTCTTTCTCATTCTGAGCATCAATTTCATGTTTACAGGACTCTTATTCGTTTCAGTATGGAGTTCTGCTCACAGGTTTGGGGTTTCTCTTCCTCCGTCTCTGCATCAGCCGGAGTGGAATCAAAATATGTCCTTTTCAATGAGTCTCCAAGCATCGCCTCTCTGCAACCTTCCCTCTCTGTCCGCTACGATGTTGCTGCTCCCTCTCTGTCATGCAGGTATCATTCTGGCCCCTTCTCTCATGAAGTGTTTGCGTTTGTACTTGTCACTAAGGCTCATTTCCATGACTCGCGTCTGGTTGCTGCTTCCCATAGTTTCTGTGTGCAGTTCATGAACTTGAGGAATGACCGTTATGATACCTTCTATGGAACTCTCTTACGTCTTTCATCTTCCCCTGATCTTGTAACTTTCCTGCCTTTCAAACTCAGCTTCACAAACATCTGCGAAGCTCTGATGGATTTCTTCAGTGTTTACCTCACTCTATTTTCCTCTCACTAGTGATAATCATTGATAAGGGCATATTTAGCCCGTCCCATCTCGACCACTTACACAAAAGACATAGTTGTGACTAACAGTAAAGCGTTAAAATGTATGAACAAAAGCGTACTGTGCATGGCTGTGAGAGCAAGAGGTTGGAAAAGTATACTGCCAGAATAGTAAAATGAAAATGTGTTTGATACTTATAAGGCATCAGATTGTACAGTACTAGAGTGGGTATTTCTACCGAACAAAATGTATTCTAAAGATGTAGATAACGAATCATGTCGTAATCTCCGTTGGAAAGATCATGAAAATCCTATTCGAAAAGTGCAGAGAAACACTGCGCAGTGTGACGGTCAGTATTCAAACAAACGTAGCTTCACCGTTAGGACGAAAAGCAGCATGTGGCACCGTGGTAAGGGACTGGTAGGGTTGGGATGTTGGAGAGATGCATGGGTTCGATGCTCATTACAGAGATGAATGAATGGACGTCTACTGATAGATTATGGTCAAGTAGATCGTAGGGATGATGGAGATGGTTGTGGCTCAGGAGAGCGGCTCCCCGAGCGTGGGACGGGGATAGTCCCTGAATGAGTCGTCAGGGCGGCATCGTAATTCAGAATCTGGTGTCAGAGGAACGACTGGGGGTCGTCTGGAGGGGGGGGTGTTAATGTGTGAAGATTTAGGAAGTGATAAAGTGAAAGACTCGAGTCTGAAATGACAGCTGGGCTGGATATATAAAGTGAATCAAAACAGAGTTCTCTAGACTGTAGAAATCATTAAGTATTGAACATTTCTTGATATGGTCGCTATCCGTCCCATGTGGATGGGGATGTATCTTAAAGTAAATGATGCACATGACGGAAAAAATTATGCAAACGTCTGTTACAAAATCACAAAGTGAAAATAACTCTGATGGAAGAGTCAACTATAGAAGGTTTGGAGTCTAGCCTACAGAAGTGACCGAAATCTGTTGGATGACGTAATGTATCTGCGTAGCGAATGACGTAATGAGTCGGTCAGATATGGACGCTGGATCCGACTTAGACTGCTGAAGACAAACCACGTCCGACACATCTTTACGACATGTTGACGTGGATGTTGAGATGGGATCCAACTTCTGATAAGAGAATTAAGTCTTATATGATGCAGCTCGTCTTTCAACACGATCTATAAAGGAGTTCTCGTGAGAGACGCGTGTGTCAATGTAAAGAAAAATATGAACCAGAATTGAGATTTGCAGGGAATTACAGCCTGTTGAGCACGTGAGGAAGACCCTGCCGTATGACGGTGTGAGGTTTGACCTGGTCCTTAAGGGTCATGTCAAAGGTTAAGCCATCATACTTCAAGGTTTTGCGGCCTCGGTGCCCAAAGGGTTTACATAAACATCATCAACCCTTTTCCCACGTTCGTTCGCTCGTCTGATCCCCGACGTCAGACGTGAATGAGACTTGAGACAGTCTGATCCAAGATGGGTTATTGAGTCGTCGCTTCAAATGTAAAAAGAAGTTTGATCCTCAACGTCTGAACAACGATATCCTGCACATCCTTCTTTCAGGTGTCGTCAGGAAGTAGACGGATCCATAATGGATGTAGAATAGATGTGACAAGAGCCTGGACGTGTGAGGAAGGGACGGAAACCCGATCGCTGGAATGGTTGGTTGTCGGGTGTGGGAATAACGTCATGATTCAACCCCAGAAACGTCACTCTGAAGCACTGCAACAAATGTCTATTTAGAAAAAGATATCATCCTATCTTCTTAGTTATTATCTGCTCTAAATTAATCTACTTCCTTCATATACCCTGAGACATGATGGTATTCATTAAGAAATACAACCGCTTCTTGTCATAGTCTATAGCTAAGGAGAGAAATGTGTTTGCTACAGATAACGTCGTGAAAATATGCAGCTACCGTCCCACCTGCCAGCATCCCGTAACATCAGTGTCCCATTATGCCAGCATCCCATTACACCAGCGTCCCAGTATGACACCATCCCGTTAAACCAGCGTCCCAGTATGACACCATCCCGTTAAACCAGCGTCCCAGTATGACACCATCCCGTTAAACCAGCGTCCCATTACACCAGCATCTCATTACACCAGCGTCCCATTACACCAACGACCCAACAGACCAGGGAATGATTGCTGAAACATGACACCTTAATGGCTCCGTCTCTTCCATCTTACGTCACTCATGTCAGAGCACAAACCCTCGGTGGTGTTTGGTTTCACCTTTTCCAGATTTTCTTGGTCATATATATATATATATATATATATATATATATATATATATATATATATATATATATATATATATATATATA
>JAYMFT010190149.1:0-11868 GCA_038088735.1 Panulirus argus
AAGCCTTCGTCAGCATCCGCTACAGGAGATGACTACAGGCGTCCCCGAGTGTCGATGTGAGAGGAAGGGGGGGGGGGTGGGAAGGTAGGGGTGTTCCCTAGCAAGGATTTGGTATCAGAGTGAAGGAGAACGGAGGAAAAATAAAAAAGAATGACGTAAAAACTCGTCGCCGTTAAAAGTAGGAAATCCACGATACGACGGAAGATCTAATACCGTCCACTCCATTAACCTTGCTTCCTGACTCATCTTCCCGTGTCGCCCGAAGCCGTCCTTGTTCGATTGACACAACGTCCGCTCAAAGGAAGGAGAGCTGGGTCACCAACAAGCGAACCATATTCCGAGAATAACAGGAACATTTATCCACTAAAGAACAGATGACTAGAATAGAACAGAGATCGGCATAACACTTATCAAAGAGCAGCAGTACTGGGCAGTACATCTCAACTGGTGTCTCGGAATGATTGCCGAAGGATTGGGAGTTTGGAATCGAAATTAACTTGTGCCGCTTCCTCAAATTAGAATACATGATTGAGGAGGACTTGTTGTATCGTTTTTGTATCGTTGTCTTGAATTGTAGGTGAAAACCAGTAAGGTCTCTTATTGACACGAGAAGTCGCTGTTCTAACTCTCATTACACGAAAAGTGTGAAAGACATGATGAAATGTAATGAGATGGATTCGTTCCTGTCATCTTCCCTCCAACGTATCGGCATCAGTTTGTTTTGTCTCCTACTATCTTCGGGACAAGGAGGGTACGCCTTGTTCAACAGGCTCACCTGATGGTGCATTTCTGACCCTATAACATTTTATATACGTGTGTGTGTGTGTGTGTGTGCTTTTTCGTTTACTTCCAAACACGGACCTTAAAATCTTATCTGTATAACAACAACAACAACAACAAAAGAAAAGAATTTTCTGACGTTTTTCATGTAGCAAAAGTAGATAGCGCAACTTATTCATTCCCCAGAAATGTGATAGTTGTATCTCGTTACGGTTTCTCGATATTCTCCACCACACGAGGAATCCCAGCGGGGAATGGGATTTGAACGTACATTTTATTTCTGGGGACCCGTCAGCAAAGCGAGGTTTTAAGAAGCTAGAATTTGCCGCTGGTGAGACGGCTTTGATCTCTGAGCGTGGCGTGGAAGACTTTTCAGAATCACACGTGCACGCACATACACACACTGAGGTCATGAGGAAGGTGGAAAGCAAATAGGATTGCATCAGCCTCTAGGGGGATATCTTGGTAAACTTTGAAGTCGGTCTGATACTTTGTTGAATGAAATTCATCCCCAGAAAGTTTAAAGTAATGAGGATGGGACATATTGAAAGAACGCCTGGATGTTATCATCTAGCAGAAAATATACTGTAGAAATCTGTGTGTGAGGAGGATCTGGGAACTGGCATTGTCCCTAACCAACCAGAGACCCACATAAGGCAACTTGCAAAGGAGTCGAACTGTGTACAGGCAAATATTAAAATAGCATTCAAGTATATGGCTAACGATATAACCAGCGAGATGTTCGCATCCTGTATGAGGTCAGAACTGGAATATGCTTCTCACGTTTTGGTCACCGCTTTTAAAGAAGCACAAAAAGCTAATAGAGAAAGTCCAGAGGAGGGCGACAAAGTTGGTACTGGAATTAAGAGAGCTGAGCTATAAGAAAGGTATGGAAGTTTTAAATTTTTCTGCAGTGGAAGAAAGAAGAGTAAGGGGTGACCTTATATAAACATTTAAGCTT
The DNA here is from genome assembly GCA_038088735.1 of Panulirus argus. Taxonomy (NCBI): domain Eukaryota; kingdom Metazoa; phylum Arthropoda; class Malacostraca; order Decapoda; family Palinuridae; genus Panulirus; species Panulirus argus. The sequence continues at coordinate 1,742 of JAYMFT010190149.1, forward strand.
CTGAACCAGTTTCATTACAATATTAGATAGTTCTGAATGACTCATTAAGAAAATGCCGTCGCTGTGGAAGACACTGTAGCCCCACCACCAGCGACATGGGGCGGGGAAGATGGTCTTGGAAAGCAGTGATATATGTTAACAGACCTAAACACACTGTTAAAGGTTTTTGACCCAGTAAGGTTCATGGCTCTAATGATCTCTCGCCACATCTGCTAAGTAGAGGATATGTCCATTTTGAAACACCCCCTTCTATCACCTTTTCCTCCCCTTTAGTCTGCCCTCACTCTTATCCTTCTTCCATCATCTTTATTAACCATCTCCTTACTACTCCCTTCCTCCATCCCTCCCTCCCTCCCTCCTAACGTGGACTTGATGACAGAATGGCGCCAATATCCGGCTCGCTGTTTACTCAACATTAATATGGAGATTAACTTATTATAAATTGAGTGGTTCACTTAGTCCCTCATCACCCTTCAGTAATTACTTGACGAAGGCAAAACATGTGGGACGTAAGCACTCACAGTTTTCGTGACATTAATCAGATTTTCTTCCGTGTTTCTTCTCACGCCATGCAAAGCCTCTATTTCATCCTTTTACTTAGTGAAGGGGATAAAATCTCTTAGAAAATTACACATACATGATGTTATTCTACACATAATTCTTTTAGTATAAATGAGTAAAACATCTGATTCTTGGACCGAATCTGAGCCTTAGGTGATCGTTGTTAAGGTACAAATTACGTCTTCTTAAAAGTATGATTACTCGTGAATGATTCGTGCCCCATGTTGAATTTCCTCCACACGTATCGATTAGTAATGATGATGATAATGATAATAGTGATAATAATGACGCTGATGCTACTGCTACTACTACTACTACTCCCACTTATGATAATAATAATGATAATAATGATAACGCAAACAAGCTTTCATCAGATTATAGCATCAGCGGTACTGAAAGTGACACGTAAAATCAATTTCAGTGCTGGACAAATACTTGGTGATCTGAAGGCGGTGTGCAGCTCATTAAGATTTTTCAAAGCATACAATCAGCTTGAAATCCGTGCTATTTCAGGCTCCTTCAGAATGCCATTATTGAGAAGATTTCCATAAAATCGTCCCGCAGGCGAGAGATGATTAATGCTCCCCCAAAGCAATAGAGACGAGATAATGAAGAGCAGTCTCTCAGGCCCTCTCGTGGAAGGTGCTGACTGAGGGAGCAGATTACACCAACATACCCAACTCTCTTTTAGTACCCACAGAATTCAGTTACTCATTCAGTAGCAGGAGAAGTAGTAGTAGTAGTAGTAGCGGTAGCAGAAGCGGTGTCAGAAGAAGCAGTAGCACTAGCAGTAAAAGCAGTAGTAAAAGTAGGATCAATAATGTTAACACCAAGAACAGAAGAAGAAACACCACCACTTCTATCACCAACACTAGAGCCAACACCACTGCAGTCACTACCACCACCAACATCACCAACGCTGATATCACACACCCAACAACACCGTCACCACTGTCATGACTAGCAACACAAGCACAACCATCACCATCAACAACATCTGCAGTACCATCACCGCCTCTCCACCAACACAACACCACTATCACCACCAACAACAGCACCACTAGTGTTACCATCAACATAAACATCATCACCAACACCAGCACTGCCATTACCACCAACAACACTAACATTGCACCAGTAACAACACCAACACTACCACCATCACAAGCAACAACATTGCTACTGCTGTCACCACCACCAGCAACGCCAACAATATCACCACCTCCAACAACACCCACACTACCGTCAACGCCCCATCAGCACCAGTACACTACACCAGCTCATGGTCCCTGCGTGTAGGAGAGCAACTCTTACTTGTTTTAATCAATTTCCAGCAAAGTTTAGATACAGTATCGGGGTTATTGAATTTGTTCTGAAATGCAAAGTTCCTCAATTATGCAACTAATTCATCGCAGCTTTGTAGCCATTACGCCTCTGTAGGGGTTAACAGTAAAGTGTTAACACATCCACGGTTTCATGATTTTACCGACTGGAATTCCTGATCACTGGGAGAAGTGACCCTTTTTTTTTTAATAGGTCTCTGTTAAATATTTACTGACCTCCTCTCACTAAGGAAAAATGGAGTAACTTGATGAAAAAGTCTTTTTTCCAGAGGAAATATTCCTTTTTATGTGATGCTCTTATATCCGATGCTCATTTCAACTCCATTGAGTGAGAAAGAGAGATTTCATATAAGTTCATCAGTGAACAGAACCGAATGTTGCACGCAAATCCATACGCTTCCATCAGGGGTCCCGTACATTAGAATCCCTTTCCCAACTGGTGCATGGAGAACAGTAGAGAATATTAACACGTCCTGAAATCTTCAGTAATAAGAGGAAGCGCAATCAGAGATTCATCATAAAGTGATGACAGGGAGAACGGTTCTCCCCCATCCCAATCGCTTGCAATTGCACCTTCCATATTTCACGGTTGTCCACCGATTGTCGATGCACCCTACAGCAGTCAAAGCCTTTTATCTTGCAAGATATTGCAATGTTTCAGGTAACACTCTGGAGGTTACAAACGCTAAGGTTCACGTAAGTGCAGAGTAAATGTAAGAAGTTTAGTGACAAAATTGCACTGATGGTAATGATAAAAAAAAAGGCTTTAATATTTTGATATCCTACCAAACGTAAGCCCACACGAGTATCCTATTTCAAGCGGTATTTTTGTAATGAATGTTATTGCGGATTTCATTGAATATTAGTGGATACCTGACGTATGTGACACTATCCGCCGTATTTTTAATGACAAAAGCGGGAACCACACTCCACTGTCAATGGTCATTTGAAAAAAAGAAAATGCGGGTTTAATGAAATATTATTGGGAAGTGAAACAGGTGTCGTGACAGTAAAGGCACCTCACCGAAAACCCACATTATACATTATACTCTAACAAACATAAGAAGAATTTGAAAGGAGAAAGTAATCTAGAATTCACTGTAAAAAAATATAGCAAACAGCATCAGTAATGAAAGACTGATTAATGCCGAGGAAAGTTTTGAAAGATATTCAATTTTTAGGCGTAAGCTTAATTTAGTTTATTGTTTCATGTTGAGTTGATTTCCATACGGTTAGTGTGCAGGATTTTTGTTTTCATAGTGGTAGGAATATATTCTCGTTGTTAATGACATGTAGATATACGTCATTACCATGAATGAGGCACAGCCGACTGTTCGCGGTGTTTGCAGTTGCCAGTACAAATGGAGGCTGGAAATACATGAGAAAAATCATGTATTCTAGTACCAGATCGAGCCACAGGGGTAAAACGAATAATTATCATTAAAACAATATGCATATTACAAAATACTAACGTCATAAATATTCAGTTTGTACTGTAATTGTAGAGATATGTATTCGTAGTTCACTGCACTTGACTGGGAAGACTTTGATATTAGATTAAGAGGAATTTATTTTTCAATGTCTCGCTACTCGCTACGCATTGCATATGGTAATTAATACCTTTTTTGTATGTTTCCCTCTTTTCTGTTTATATGGGTAGCCAGCACAATACAGCATGATTCTCACAAGCAGAGAAATAAAAGATAAAGGTAATTATGAAGCTTGGTAGGCTTTGATGTTTTATTTTTCATGGTTATTTTTTGATAGCTATCCTTTATGTTGTCTTTTTTTTATTAGAATAGGGGTTCTCTTTTTGGCTATTACCCTGCACTTAGTCTGCGATCCCCCTGATAGTGGGGAGGGTTATGAAGACTAGTAAAAGTGTGGGATAACACACACGAAAATTACAAAAGTGCAGCAATAGTGAACCCGCCATGCGTTCTGAACCTTTGAAATCCCACCAAACCCACCAAGTGATTAGGGGAGCACGACAATTATTGGAAACTAAATTACCTTTTCAATGAAATTCCAGTAGAGAGGCAAAGAATGAAAAGAGTCAAAATTGTTGCAAAAGTGTAACTAAAAATGAAATGTGCAGATAATTCAGATAAATTGAAATGCAATTATTATGATTCAGTGGTAAATGTTGATATAAATGGTTGACACCAACAGCTTCAATTAGAGTTTACTTGCAGCATGCTAAATGCAAATCTCTGTGTTATAAAATCTGATTAGCAATGGGCAGTTTAATTCATTTTTTTCTCGTTTTTCAAAGAACTGAATATGATTGATTCTGTGTTCAGTAAACTGTGTTGGACAAAGTATTGGCGCACGAACCGCGAAGAGCTGTTATAGCGGCAGCTCTCAAATTTGGTGGCTGATTTTTGCCATGAAACGTCGGCGTCAGGGATACCAGCTGTAGGAGTTATAAGGACATCCTGCGCAAACAGTCTTGTCAATATATTCTCGCAATAATCCCCGCAAGTGGGGCGTGTGATGAACGCTCTTAACCTTACGTATACAATTTCGGGAGTGTCCGCTCCCTACTCGAGACATGAAAACTTTAACAGTAGGACGATCCTCCATTCCAGCCATGTCCTTGAATATTAAGCATTACGCAGTAAACGAGGTTCCTTTCAGCCTCTTAGAGGCTTGACATCATCTGCCAGATGATGCAATCAACAAAGTTATTAAGGTGAACATTTCCATTTCTTTCCAGAATGTTATTAAGACTTGAGGACTCGTGCAGGTTTGTGTGTGATATGTGATGCTGACAATCGAGAAGGTGAAATGAAAGAGAACGCTGACACTAATGTCATTATACTGCTGTCTCAAGTTCAGTATAGTGGACAGATTACGTGTTCTGCAGCGAGTGTTAGAAAGTTGAAACTACAGTGTGTCGACAGATTACCGGGGAATTATAAGAGTGCAAATGGTCTATTTCTAAGCAAAACATTAGATTAAGTGGGAAAGTTATCAGAAAAATTCATGTGAGCTTCCAATGAGACTGATATATATATTTCTGGCACTTAAGATGAAATGTTTAGTCTATGTTCGTGAACTTTGCTGACTGAGAATTTTGAAAAGGTTGATATTGATTGTATTATCGACTCTTGCTTGCTTAGTTCATTGGACAGTGAACAGACTTGTGGAAATCTTAGTTAACATTATGATATACGGTTCTGGTGATCATTCATGGAAAACAGGCAACAATTAGTGATTAAAGAGATTAGTGAAAAATGCGGAGAAAAATTATACTCTATAGTAATAATAAATGACTCCGGAAATTTCATAGAAAACGTGAATATAATATGATTGCCTGGAAAATTTGTGAAGTGATTAATTTCCTGAAAATCTCGTGACTCGTGATTTTGATTGCTCTCGCGACCGGGCGGTGGAAGGTAAGTACCATGATTATTATTTATCAACTTGTTTGGCCATGATGTTTAAACTGTTTGTAGATGACATGTCCAGTGTTGTTTGGCTTTCATGATTCGACTAATTATAGTTGATCCTTTAAGTGGTGTTTGGTCATTATAGTTCATCTGATTATGGTAATATGTCCATTTCCATGTTATTTGAAGGTACGTCTATATATATTTATTATTTATCAGCTTGTTAGGCCATGATGTTTCAACTAACCATAGGTTATGTGTCCAGTGTTGTTTGGGTTTGATGTTTAAGTTGACTTAGGAGTGGTTTGTCTAGTATTGCTTGGCCATGATGTTTCAACTGACTGCACTTGATGTGTCCAGCGAAGCTTGGTTATGATGCTTCAGCTGATTATATGTCCGGTGTTTTTTGGCCGTGATGTTTTTAATGATAGGCGTTATGGTCAGGGTTGTTAAATCATGATGTTTCAACTGAGTATAGGTGATATATCCAGTGTTGTTTGGCCATGACATTTCAATTGAATTTAGGTGATGTGCTCGGTATTGTTTGATTATGATGTTTCATATGATTATAGGTGATAAGGCCAGCGTTATCTGATGTTTCACTTGTTTATTGGTGATATGTCCAGTGTTATTAGGTCATGATATTTTAGTTGATTGTAAGAGATATGTCATGTGTTATTTGGCCATGATGTTTTAGATTATTATATGTGATATGACCAGTGCTGTTCGGTCATGATGTTTCAACTGATCATAGTTGATGAATTCAGTGTTGGTGAGCCATGACGTTTCAACTACTTATAGGAGCTAATATCAGTAATTGACACACCATGGCCAAACAGCACTAACCATGATACATGATTGATTTCCTGAGAGTCTATTCACTCTATTGACTCGTGATTGACTGCTTCCACGACCCTACTACACCTGTCGGACAACGGAAGGTAAGTAACATAATTTCTGTTTATCACCTTGTCTGATCACGCTGTCTCATCTGATTGTAGTTGTTATGGCCAGCGTTGTTTGGCCATGACCCAGCCCGGCTGGATGATGTTCAGATACCCCTACAAAAGGCTAAGAGACATTTTTTTATATGGTATTCTGGTATTCGTGACACAGTACAGAATGTGTTTGAAATTTGATCAGAATCCCGTAATGAATAAGGATTTAATCAACACTGCATATTTGATGGCTGTCATTTGCATTGTAACTTGAGCTACAAAGTGATGAGGTAAGGATGAGATGAATTAAGTATTTTGCAGGATTATTGAATGTGTTTGACGATAGGGTGGCAGGTGTGGGCTTTTTGGGAAGGGAATTTGTTGTAAGTGAGAGTTATTGAAAGCGGTTTGGTTAACAGAGAAGTGCTGAAAGACAACGTAAGTTGAACTGTGGTTTCGTTGAAGTATCTCTAGGGTACCCACTGTGAAATTCGAGCACAGGAACTGGAAACTATGAGGCAAAGGCTCTACCGCCGATACGATGATACTTCTAAGAAGTTAAACGTATTGTGCCCCTTTAAACGTACATATATATATTCGCAAGTGGTGGTCGATGCAACGAAAAGAGCAAAGAAGGGTTGGAACATTCTGAATGCGTAAATATGACTTCCCTAAGGAAATGATATCAAGGCATCATTTATTTTCGCCAGTCGGTGATGATATATTATCATCATTAATTTCATTAACCGGAGATGACGCGGTACCATCATTACAAGCCGGTAATGAAATCTGTAACATTATTTAAGTCAAGGTCCTGTTTAGATGCGCCACCGAAATAGCTTTCAAACATGAGTGATTTTATTCTGAATTGGTAGTGTAGCTAGTGTGCGTGGAAAGCAGAGTTTTCCCTTCTATTTCATTGTAACTCTTCGGCAGCAGACATGCCAAGAATAGAGAGTATTATGAAGACTAGGGGAAATATGGGGATAACAAATGTAAGTCAACGAAACAGGTTTAGGAATCAAAATAACCTGTGAAAAATCTCACCTAACTAACTGTAGCAGCAAACGTTTAACTTCTCTTCAGTGTTATTTAAAAACTGTGGGACTTTCAAGTTGTACCGCTTACATCGAATTTGTGGCCACTGAGTGCATTTGGGCGTGCGTTCTTCAGCGTGTGGCGGGGAACGTATGATAGTATGTATTTTCGTGAGTGACACCTCTAGTGCCGTTATCATCATGTAAGATATCATTATACTGAAATCACGCACAGGACGGATAAACATAATTATCACTTCGAATGCACACATCTTCAGGAGGCGTCTCCATCTCGACACTACTGTTAGGTCGTCCAACTTCCCTGCTTACGACGTTTATGGTGTTGCCTGGTCATCATTGAACAGAGTCGCACACATTGTTCATACGACAGTGAGGTGCTGAACAGTACCTTGATCCTCTTTCCCCTATTGGGACGGTGTTAATGGGTAAGAATGCTGCGTTACCTTTCCGTCAGGGGTGCTTAGCCTAATGTCGATGGTAGCGTTAACCTCCTCGACGAGGAGGGATATGTTGACTGTTTTAAGAATGTGAAAACACCGAAATATATCATAGATCTGTCGTCTGTGAAGTTACGTGGTCTCTGTCAGTGATCGGCGGAGATCTTCAGTTTTTTTTTACGTGTAAGTTTTTAATTGTGATACTCTCATTTCAGTGCTGTATCAGTGTGAACCGCTGTGGTGAAATTTTGTTCAAGTTAGTGTTCGTTTTCGTACATGAGAACATTGTTTAAGTGACTTATAGGTGTAATGTTGGTACAAGATGTGCTCGAACTTTACCTCAGTATATCAGAATTTAATTCTGGTAAGGTTTTCGAGAATTTTGCTCCCATCATCAGGCCAAGAGCTAAACAAAGGAAAAGCGGGGTAGTAACCTTTCGATACACCAAACCACATTTCTGGCAGGACACACTACCCCGCGCCGAGCCACAGTTGTGGCTTTAAACCTTTATCCCCTAATTTACATGAATGTGGTCTACTTATTGCTAATGAGAAAATCGTAAGACCCTGCTTTTAAAACTCTCTTCAGAGGTCTGAACACTCTTGTTGACAAATCTTCCGGGAACAGCCAGTTCGGAAGAACTCTGCTCACCTATAATTACAAACAGAGAATGTAATGTACGCAATACTGGTGAGAAAACTCATAACCCCCCAACCTCAAAAAATCCATTCCGGGCAACCGAATCTTTATTATTGAGTAATTGGCCGGGAGCTCCCAGCTGCGTAGGTCTCATCCTGCTCAAAATAAATGCACCAGACTTCAATGATTTTTTTCACATTGGTTGAGCTGAAACCTTCGAAACCGGTTTGTCCTCGGTCGATCTTTCAGTAATGTTATTTAAGGCTAGGAAAAAAAATTAAAAGATAGGGTCTGCGGTTTTCTCATTAGCATTGTGCAGATTGAATTTACCTAAGTAACGTGTATCATTTTGAGTGATCTGAGGCTATTGAGATCAGTTCTTCCAGGAGTTTTTATGATTGGCAAAAATGTTTTTTGGCCGGAACGGGTTGAAAGTAGTCGTAATAAAAAGAAAAATGTATCTTTGCCATTATGGGCTTATCCATGACACGTAAGTTTTCCAGCATTTTCCCCCCTTAATATTTTGATGGTAAAGTGACGGTCCAGGATATTCCCCGCTGTTCCGGATTTTACCCTAATCCCAAATCCAGGGCTGGGGAAAAGATCCACACGGAACGAAGTGACCATAATCCTATTATGTTTAACTTTTAGGAAGGTGTTTTGATTAAAACCAACATCTGGTTTTGCTACATTGCTCCCTTGCCGTTACTAGGACTTTTTAGGATAAGTATATCACGTAAAAAGATAAAGTTGGGCAGCTGTTTACAGTCCTATACGTTCTTGGAAGAGAGCCTTGAAAATCGACCCTATTGGATGACAGGTCCTGGTGTACGCCTATAACGTGACTTTAAAATACAATTGACGTGTCTAGATTAATGTGACTGTTACAAAAAAGAAACTGAAGTAACAAATCTACATTGAACATATTTTCTTCCATTCATGAAGCAATGCTTAGTCTAATAAAACTTTTTTTTGTTTCTTCATAAAAAGAGCAGAAAATATAGTTAGAATAGAAAGCCAAAGGGCCTTCTGTTATTCGTTTTTCCCATGTACTTCAACGTTCTGTGTGTTTTGATAAGTTAGGGATCAACATGTCGAGACGCATCACATTTTCTGTTTTCTTGTCATGTCTTGTTTTCTATCATGATGTTTTATAAATTTAGGAGGGACTAAGTTATATTCTTACAGTATGTCAGGGTATTTAACCCTCTCAGCTTTAACCCTGACCTTTTGACCTCTGAACCAGAACACGTCTCTATACCACTCAGGCTAATTTCTTGACTAACCTTGGACTTAACAACTCTCTCCACAACCGGTATCGTCTATCGACATTAACACATATAAACACAATCCACAAAGAGACAAGATGAATGATAAAACAACGCTAATATCCCCTCCGGAGTAGGATTTTGCTTTTAAGATATTACCCATTTGCCGAGGTACAGTGGGAGAGGAGACGAACAAAACAATCAACAAAATTCCATCAAACGCCCCAAAGTCGGGCCGTATGAGTAATCATAATTAACATGAGCTACTTACTGATTAGTTCCTGAGATGATGTAATTACATCGAGGGGAAGTTTCTCTGGTGATCCTCTTACAGGCTAAGTACGATGGTATCAAGTTCCTCATCATAAGGTATCTAATACCAGTAGTTATAGGAAGGGATTAGCATCGCGCTGCCACACACACACACACACACACACACACACATATATATATATATATATATATATATATATATATATATATATAT
>JAYMFT010190160.1:0-11868 GCA_038088735.1 Panulirus argus
ATATATATATATATATATATATATATATATATATATATATATATTTTTTTTTTTTTTTTTTTAATAGATCACCATTTTCCATGTTAGCAAGGTCGTGCCAGGGACTGACAAAGAAAGGCTGCATCACTCACATCCATTCTCTGGCTGTGTTGTGTAATGCACCAAACACACGGTTCCCTATCCACAACTAGGCCCCACAAACCTTTCTGTGGTTTACCCCAGATGCTTCATATGCCAGGTTCAGTCCACTGACAGCATATTGACCCTGATATACCACATTGTTCCAATTCTTTCCATCCCATGCACACCTTTCCCCCCCTGCTTGATCTGGCCCCGATCACTCAAAATATTTTCACTCCATCTCCAGTTTGGTCTTCCCAGTGTCCTTGTTCCCTCCACTTCTAATACATATATCCTCTGTATCAACCTTTCCTCACTCATTCTCTCCTAATGGATAGGTTATTGATAGATAAAAGAATTTAGTTATTTCAATAGTGATACCTATGAAAAAGTAACCATACCGTTTCCCTTATTTGATGTGTCAGAACACCTACAATAACTAACTTTGTTCAATATGTCCATAAGTAAACTTAATACCAAACAGAACCATTGCAACAAATATATCACCCATAATGATGCTCTTACTCATATATAAATGCTATATACAAATTGTCTGAACTGCCTGTAAACAGAACTGTGATGTCAGAAAGAATATTGTGTTGGAAAATATCTGCATTCTGTCCAGTGATTACTTAATTAATTCATTAAAAATTTTGATTTTCTTTATGTGGAGACTTTCATGTGTGGTATTTTGGTACAGACCCATACTGTACATTCAATTTTTGGTTCTCCTTGTGAATGTTTTTGGTGTTTGTTATAATGTGGGATTTATTTATGATGAATTGTCCTGTGACTGATGGGTCTTTGGAAGCAGAATGTGCATCTGTTTAGTTTTATGGTAGAATGACAGGGTATATTCCTCTTCTGTGTTCTGAAATTCTCTCAATTGCTGTATAACTTTGGTGTTGTTACTGCATTGTGATTCAGTGGATGCTGAAGCTTCTTTAATACACAGTATGCATGAAAAAATTTTTTACTTGAAATTTTTTTGATCTGTACACACATTTTAGCTTCATATCCAAAATACCTGAATTATTTCAGATGGATTATGATAACAAAGAAAAATCTGGGATGTGGATTCATCTAGAAATAATGTGGAAAGAACTCTAGATCAGCTGAGACTCAGTATAAAGATTTTATTATATACTGCGGTCTGGATTAAAAATTAATGAAACTTTATATTATTTCAAGGTAACTGAAATATATATCTCATTCTGTACAGTAGTTTACAGTAAACCAAGAAATGCATGGAAAGGTGTACGTGAAGGAGGCATGTTGTGGCTACCCACTTGGTGAGAGTTCCCAGATGGAATGGGAATCAGAGATATAGATTGATAGATAGACATACCTTTTACTTGTGAGGATATTAAACAGCATAGACTTCATGAAATTATAAGTCAGATACTATAACAGTAGTCATTTTCCCCTCAAACAGTATACTCCCAAGTACCCACTTATTATAAGATCTGTCAATTTAGACAATGATTCACCTGGCTACCCAGTAGTTATCCCCTAATAAAGGTAGTACTTGGAAGACAGCCAATGACCAGGGAGGTATCTTACCAGTACTACCTACCTGGGTATCAGGAGGGTCAGTGACAGCTGTGTAGTTGGCCAGCACTTCATTGGTTGTCAAGTTGCACTCCTCTGACCCAGGTAGCTGTCATTTCTTTCTGCCTCCCTTACATGTGAACTACTTGCATTATGTCCACAAACATGCTATCTCTCTTTGTCATACTTAACACTTGACAACACTTAACTCACACAGCTCATTCTTCATAACTCTAGATTTTCCTGGGGTGAGTGCTAGCTCTGCCTTTTGACAAAATGATAGGAGTAATAGATAGAAGTAGTAGGTTGGAACATTTAGGCTGGAGGATTAGGTAGAAGTAGTTGTTAGGAACATCAGGCAGGTGCCTTAGGTAGTAGTTGGTAGGAACATTAGGTAGGAGCCTCTGCAAACACTGCACTAGAGTTACCCTCTTCCAGTGGCCTGTTAAGGGTGAGGCATGAAAGGCTAAGAAGCAGTACTGGAGTTCATTGGTTATGGAGACTTTAGTGCTGTGGCCACACCCTTAAGGAAGTTCTAAGGGGAGGAAACAGGCATCAGAGATATAGATATACAGATAGATACCCTAAGGTTACAACATTCATAGTCAGTGGAATTACTTAACCAGTGACAGTTACATTAGACCTCTTTTTATGCCTAGCTAAGCTGTTGGCCAAACAAGTGTCCATAGTTTTTATCAAGTGTGAAAATGTATGGTGATATCATGTTTTCATAGAATAAAGAAAGGAAATTCATACGGGTACCATAGGGATACTGATGAGTGTTCACATTTCTGACAGTTGAAGCTTTAGGGGAAGGCTTTAGATAATTCAAGAAAGGTGTTTTCCACAGTTTTTTCCTTAGTTGAACTTTTCACCTTCATAAACTTCAAAACCTGTACAGTCTTTAGCTTTATTAGGTCTTAAAAGTTGCACAAGCCATTTTCGTAAGTTCATTGTAGCAATGAAAAAGTTTTGCATGTCTTTGAAAATCTTATGGCAGTATTTAAAACATAGCACTGAAGAGTCAGAGAAAAGGCCTTAATTTGCTATTTGGTCTGGATCAACTTAGCCTGATAATGTCACAATAAGTTATTGTTTCCAACCCTCAAGATTCACAGTTTTCATGTTTAAAAAATGTATTTAACCATACATTTTCAAAGATATTCACATGACAATGAAAAAATAACCAGAAGTATATTTCATATACTACCTTCACTTTAGCAATATGTTGAAGTTTTGTAGATGTTTCAGCACAGTGAGGTAAGAAGTGCATTTTATTAATTTTACCTACATTGAAATACTGATGATTAATTATTGTTTTATATTATGTCTTGTTTTTATAATCAATGTGATTCATTTTTAATTTTTTTATAACAACAAATATTGAAAAGTTAGTATTTTTCAGGCACAGTTTTGTCAAGATCAGGTGGGTCCTGACAACACTCCATTTTTGCTAGAAAACCTTCCCCTGCCTCATATTGGTGAACTTTTGAAGCTGAAAGAGTCTTTCCATAAAATAACTTCACATGATCCAAGAATAGATCACTATTATCACATATTCAAGGATCATCTGCATGGTCCTCTAAATCTAACTATAAAAGCTGCTCAATTTCATTCTTAGGAAACGTACGAAAATGTGCTCTCATTGGCATGGCTGGATGATAACTACCATAGGAAGAAATTATCACAAACTGCCAACACAGCCACCAACAAAGGCTTAGTGCATTACCTTTTAATAAAGGCACGAAACTGCATAAATATCCATCTAGAGACATTGCTTAGCTTACATAAATATCTGTCTGGAGGCCTTAATGGTTTAAAAATTTTTCAAAAGATACATTATCTTGTTACAGGCTTAAAGGGTTAAAAGTTTTCAAAAGATACATAATCTTGTTACAGGCTTAAGGGGTTAAAAGTTTTCAAAAGGTGCATTATTTTGTTACAGGGTTAAGGGATTAAGACTTTTCCAAAGATACATTTTCTTGTTACCTTTATCCTTTTCCTCTCAGGCATCTTTTTCACTACTTACTGTATTGTATTTTTAAGTCATTCTGTGATTGTAAAAGGGAAGAATTAGGTAACTGATAATGCTTATACACCTCTGTAAAAGAGAACTAAAGAATTGATAATGCTTATTTCACTTTTCTGTGAGGAATTTACTTCTACCAGTGCCTCTTTTTATGTGGTCAAAACTTGCTACTATTTGGGTATGTGCGCTAAAAAGCACTCCAAAACTTCAGTGGAGTAAGCATGGGTCTTGGGTGAAGAGCATCAAGTTCCCATCAGCAGGTCAATCTTGCAGTTACCACTGTTGCTTGTGGATCTCTGCTACTTGTGCGATTTAGACATACCTGCTGTTATGATTTTTCAGCCGCCCGTTGTGTTTGTCTTTGCTAATATAGCAAGCAAATGTCCAATGACATATCCTGCCAAAGAACCAGCAGTTATATGGAAGAGAGCCTCTCTGACCTTAGAAATGAAGCTATAAATCTTACAGCATGCTGATGCTGGTGAGGTCGCATCAGCATTTGAGTATGCTTACAACCTGGACAAATCTATAATTGATTTATTTTATTTGTTGATTTATCTTTCGGAGAAAAAAAATGTCCCAAATTTATTAAATGACAGTAAAAGATATTAGGATCATTGCCAAAGTTACAGTACTGTACTTGTTTTAGAACAATAGTAGTATCCTAAAGTCCTAATCTGTGTAGACAGAAACAGGATGGTCTCACTGTGCATGAAAAGTCTGAAAAAAAATTTGAATTTTGACTTTGCAGTATATGTATGAACTTTGAATAAAAGTTGATAAAAACTTTAAAATGAAATTTATACATATTTTATGAAAACTGAGAAACTTTTTCTTAAAATGAAATTCATTTATATTTTATGAAAACTGAAAAACTTTTTCTCATGGGTGATATCTATTAAAATCAGGGTTAGAACATTCCAGTCTCATTATTTCTAGTGTGGTATCACAGTAGCTAGTTCATTTCAGGCCCACCCTCAGGCAGTCATCAACCATCACCAGTCTTATGTTATTAACCCACTCGCTGTCAGCTGCTCAGTGTTCACAATTTGCTGATTGTGGGTACCAACCAAAAGGTTGTCACAGCAGGTACAGAGAAAAGTTGTTAGAGAAGGAAAGTAGAGTTAGAAAAGGAAAGTGGAAGGCAGGATAGGATTAAAAAAAAAAAAAAAATGCTGACAGAATGCTGCATTGAAGAAAATAGGTTTTTCAGTTGTCAAAACCTACATTTCTCTCCACTGCAGTCTTTCACATGAGCATGAGAGTATACCTGCATGATGGAGGAAGGTTTAGTGAAAAGTTTTAAGAGAAAGTAACAAAACCCAGAGGCTAAAATTAATGTTTAGAGTTGGTAAGGAGGCACACTAGAATTTCTCTTCCCTGAAAGAAGAGACACAGGGTAGATCCACAATTTCTAGATTAAGATGCCATCAGATGAAGGTGGTAGACAGATGCCAAAAGACTTCTTTTACTGATTTTGTCCAGTACTAGGTTCTTTTGGGCAAAATAAGCAGTTATGTAAGATGTCAGTGGCAAGCTAGATTGGACTTGGAAGCTATAAAGAATTATATGCTACAAAAGATGAAGGAAGGTGTTCATATATGGCATACTTTTTGCAACAGGAATCACCTTTTGAGACAACTCTTTGTTGGCTTTGGATGGGTCACTTGTGATAACCCATGGTCAATCATTGGAGGTAACCCTCTCCAGTATGTGATGTCTACAGTTGCAATATTACTGTGGAACATCTACTAATGGAATACCAAATTATAGGAGTCTTAGACATATATGAAGTATATAATAGCAATGGAAGAAATGAGAGTACTGGAGAAATTTTAGGCAGTTTTGTTAATGTGAGTAGTTTGATGAAGTTTTCAAAGGAGGCCAAAATTTATATTTCTGTTTAATACTTTTAAGTTTTTTAAGTTTAGATTTTTTTCCTTCTAAAAAGCACTGAATAATCATTGGACTCCTTAACTTTACAAAGCAAAGTCAGTCAATCAATTCTGAGGAAGACCAAGATAGAGGTCACTTTTTCACATCATGTGCTCTTGCATAAAGTCCAGGTTGAGCAAAAAAAATGAATTTATTAATGTACACATAGGGATATTTCTTGTCAAAAGGAGTTTCAAATTTTTAAAAGGCACAAATAGATGGTCCCCTCAGTAATCTCTGGTGAAGTCCAAAATGTATCAGAGATATTTAACTGAGCCTAAGAGATTTAACTGAGTATAGGGATCATAAGCATATGCAAAAAAACTAGGGTTTAGTTCCATTTTAATCTATACGCAATTGTCATCAAACAGAAGACTTTTGTTTTGGGACATAGCATGTAATGCACCAACTCTTCTTATACAGCCTAAGGCTGAAACAGATTTCAGAAGATGTTATGGAGCCAGATCTTTAAAATTGATAGAGTGTTAAATGTCCAAGACTTGGAACCTTTCACTTGAGCTGCTGTGCAGAAGCAACTAGTCACCTCAGAATGAAAGACTGGAGAAACTTATCCCAAACAGGGCCTGTCAGAATAATGCCCAAACCCAGGTCTTACACTTTTTCAAAAATTCACAAATACTTTTCCATGTCTTTTCTTTTTCCATTTCATAATTCTCTATATTTTAATTAAGGCCCAGCCTCGATGTGGACTTTTGTCCGTGACTGGAGCCTTCAACATAAAAAAAAAAAAAGCACTAATAATCACCCACTTTTCGTAATCCACTTTCATTTTTACCCAAGTCAATTGTGGGTTGACTTTTTTGCACACTTTCACACATTCCCATAATGTCTGCATTACCTTGGTCATTTTTTTAATCCCGCCACAAAAGTCTAATGTCAGTGTTTTAATCTTCAACAGAAATTAATCCAACATGCACCCTCCATATTCTTAATGGTGAACTACTTCCACTCTGCAAAACTCCAACTCCAAGGCATCACATAAAATGCACACATTATGTCCACTCCCCACCTCACAAACATCAACACATAGGCCATGCACAAAGTAAAATGCCTTCAGAAAAAGGAAAAGGATCCCTTAGTGTCCAGTGCAAACAAATTGGCTGCTTCACCTTAAATTTCACCTAACCTACCTGTTCATCTAGATGATAAGGGTCATGATGAAAGATTTACCTAAATCCCAAAGAGATGAGAACCAGAGATGGGTCACATAGTAGAGGTCACCAATGGACCTTGCACTTTGCAAACCTCATTGTGATTTGAAAGAAGGTAATGGGTTTCTAAGTGTTTAAAAAAGTGGAACTTTGGGTGAGTTTTCGAGACAAGGGATAGCAGAAGTGAGAGCAGTGGGGTGATGGTGAGAGTTTGGACAGAGATGCAGGCAAGGATTGGAGCTAGCATCAAAGGCACACTCCTTTAGGCCACTTTATATGCCCTAGCCAACTGTGATGTGATGAAAACTCAGAAAATCTTACATGGGGATAACAAAAGTGTGGGCTTAGATTAAGCAGAAGGTAGGGAAGGAGTAAAAGTGGAATCATCCAAAATGTAGTTCAAGGGAAATGAAATGCTGAAAAGAGCATATGTATCAGCTAAAGTCAGCTCTAGATTGATCAGGTTGGTAAAGCAGGAGAAAAGATTGCATTGCAGAAGTTTTGGAGATCCTTTTGGTTAAGGACCAGAAAAATTTGTTGAAAGTTGAGGAGGAAGTCAAATCAGCACACTTCCTTTTCACGAATGCATGTTTGAATCTACAAATAACAATTTTGCAATGACCTAAGCAGAAATGAAGGTGGAATGAGACTTGGATCATGAGAAAAGTTTCTTGGCTTAATGTGCTCTTTTTGATATGATGAGCATTAGAGAACAAAACATTGAACAAAACCTTTAGATTACAAAAATCAGTCACATACTTTTATGTTGCTGAGAGTGTAATTCAGATGGCCATACACCCTCCCTTTCAGGGCATTTCTCAAGTACCATCATGGGACCTTGGCATTGTGATTAACACATTCATTGCTGTTGCTTTGAATACTGTTTTTAGATGCTTGCCCACCCTTTACAAAGTTTTACCATAACATTGTTAAATCGGACTCTGACCTTACGCTGACATGTAACTTGACCTTTGCATTGGCCAGTGAATATTTTGCTTACTTTATAGTTTCAAGGCAACTCTTGTATCACACATTATATAAGTATGCAAAATAATGACTTTGTTTTTATGAAGAGAGGGATTATTATCTATACTAGGTATGTCAGTTAACATGATTTGATCTTTCATTTAATTAAGCATCAAGTTTTGATTATATATTCAGTTTGTTCATGGGTAGATGTTATTTTGCTCTCATTTGTTACGTAACCTGTTACTTATGCTAAAAGAATAATTTAGGCTGTGAGTTACTCTTAGTACATGCCTCTTTGTCATATTAAAGATTATGAGAAAATAATCCATGAAAGTATGATCAAGTTGTCTCTAACTTGTAGTGGGTCCTAGTATAAGCCAAAGATTAAGGATGACACATGAAAGCATGCTGTGATTATATATGATTTCTTATTCAGTATTCTTTTATCTCTATATCTTTAGTAACCTTTACATACAGGATATGATATACATTTTCATAGTTTTTACTGAAACACTGTCACTGTGATTTCTGTGATATTGCAAAAAGTTTGATTTTCTGAGATTCATTTCTTGATTTATTCTTTTGGCCAATATGTGTATTTAGATGTGGTATGTCTTTCCTTTTCATGCAGCCTCTGTTCATTAATAATGGGAGATGGTGTAAGAAGAAGTTTACAATGAATTTGTAAACCTGGTTTACACGTGTGTATGTCATCATGAAGCATCATATTACACCCCCTTGATACTGAGTTTTTAAAATTTGGTAATATGATACAGTAGTTACTATTCTTTTTCAAGAAATAACTTTTAATGCCATTTTAATTTCTTGGACTGTCACTTTTTGAATAAAAATTGCATCTTTAAGTAAATGTACTCTGATTTAACTGTGCCATAAAATCCCAACTACATCTCAGCAGTTAATGTATCTGCGTAATCTACAGGTACATAGCTTGACAGCTCGCAGTGTCCCTCGATACTTCCGTGAAGGGTTACGAAATCCTCACACTACTAGGCAAGAATTCGCATCAAAACCCATATCACACTTCAATTCCCATTCTCCTAGACGTGATGCACCATCCCCAGAACATCTTGGTATCCCTTGGGGTCCAGTTGCAATCCCAGTGCGACCAACTCAAGTTCATGGCGACACAAGTGATGATTCATCTGCCCCATCTGGGTCTCCACGCCGTGTTCATAGAAGAAAGAGTGGAGGACGCCGTGACCATCCAGTATGGTATGCAAGACCAGATTGTGGTTCTCTTACTGATCCAGCCATGGATGCTGCTGCTGACAGTTTCTGCTGAGAGGAAGTTTTGATATATGTTAATTAGTATAATACTGATGTTAAAAACTTTTTAATGTTAATGTGGGTTATCAGTAAACAACTCTTGCATGAAAATGTGATGTGCAATGCCTTATTCAGCATATCAGGAGCTGGGTGAAAAGTGGCTGAGGGGAGTAATGATTAGAGAAACAAAAGACAAAGGTCAACACAAGGCGGTTTTATAGGCCATATAAACTGTACACGTCTTAAACAGCCATTTTAACTCACTTGTGAATATTGAATGATTTTCTCCATAATTTTAAAACTTCATCAGAGATTCTAGAAAACAAATGAAGTGAAGTGTGCATTCATGGAGCCTCAACTAGATTGCTGAGAAAGGTAGGGTCAGTTCTACATCAGGTGAGACAAGGGTAGCCATGATTTAATGGTTGACATGTTGCCTTGAAAGTGAAGTTTCTTTTTTGGACTCCAATGTAGTCATTTCGTTTGTTTCATTGGGTTACAAATTGAGGAGATCAAGGGTAACAATCTTGATGGTGTTGTACATCGAAGAGGGCAGCAGCATGTTCTCCCAGTGCATGTGTAGTGAAGTGAGAAAATATAGTCAAGGAAACCAAACTATTGCAAAGAGAGATAGGCTCCAACCACGTGATAGAAAAGTGGCTGTGGTGTAGCAATTAAGGTATAACCCCAAAGGCAAAGGCCATGGGTTTAATTACCTGGTGGTCGTCATCTGTATTCTGCATACTTACATCATAACTATACAATGAAAATTTCCTTTTATCCCATGACTCGTATAAAGTTTTCGGCTCAGAAATGGAAGAAGATATATTATGAGTGAAATGAAGGTGCATAAGTGATTGTTATTCATGAACTTGCAGTGATGTACTATAGTGTATTGTTAATGATTTATTGTTTCATCTGTCATACAGGTGAGACTTGTACATAATGGAAATATTATTAAAGTTATTTGAATCAAATTTTGTGTCCCAGAACAAAAACAGAACCTGATTATTATTTGTAATATAATGAATCATTATATATGAAATGTAACAAATTAAAGTTATTGCACTGTCTGCAGCAGACCAGATTAAAACTACAAGTAGATGTGGAATGACAAAGTTATTCTTAAAGCAGGATGACTGTCAGTTACCAAATTGACATTAGATTTAGAAAAGATGATTATAGTGTTTCTAATTCAGATTAACTATATAGCTACCAGAATTACTGCTCATGAAGATAACAATTGAACTATAACTGATAGCTGTGATTAAACAAGTATAATGGAAACTATAGGCCTCCTGGTAACAGTACCAAGCTCCAGGGGTAAGGGCTGTAATTACTGTTTAAACTGTTTCCTTTCTTTTCATTTAGTAATGAATACATATGAAGACAAATTACCTGTGGTAATAACTGTAAGAGTACTGGTGCCTTCCTGGACTCTGTTGTAACTAATTGCCTTAAATGTAAGTGATGTATGACGAATAAGTAAAGAGAGTTATATGTATAGCATTGAAGTATTAACCTTTGAATTTACTCACCCAGCTCAAGATTCAAACTCAAAGAATATACACATGACATGATATTTAAAAGATATATATACATGCATATATTACTTTTACCAAACTCCACCTGCAAGTGGTTACATAGCAAGTGAGAAATTACTATTACTGAGGCTATAATATAGTCATTAGAAGAAAGAGAATACAGTGCTGCCAAGGACCTTCTCCTTTTAAAGAAGTACATAATTTCCCTACTCCTGCATAGAGTGCAGCCATGAAGTTACTGGAACCCCATCAAAAGGTTCCTAGGGTTGTTGGATAATACTCATATAAAATAAACATAGAAAGTTGCATAACACATAAAATAGTGCACTTAGAACAATCACTGACTGCCTAGTAATCACAGAGACACAACACCTTCGCAATGAAACAAAGATGCTCCCAAGACAGTCCCCACCTGAGCGTCATTTGCACTCAGTTCTATGCAACAACACAGAATCTCTCCCACTTAAACCACTCCATAACCAACCACCAGTCCCCAAATATAAATAAAAAACTTACCCCTTCCTCATGCTTCAGTAATCTCTACTCACAAATCCCCCCATCCCAACAAATGTAACACTGACAAAACGCATTCACAGTGAAATACACTGACAAGCAATAAACAGCCGACATCCCAACTCAGTCCTAAATTCCAGCCTACCATAAATACACCCATCGCAGCCCACATTCCCCAGGCTAACACAAAGCACACAATCACACTTATTCTCTGGACATCATCCATCGTTACAATGCTACAAATACTATTTCAATTACATCCCAAAACCCTTAATGCCGATGATGCATCTATCATAAAGAAAACATCAAACAATTACTACTTATTTGCCTGGAATACTCTGCAACACATCACAACACTTTCTGACCTACAGTCTCAACCAGTGCATGTGGCCAGCTTCCTGAGTGCTGCACGAGCCTCATGAAGATAAATGGAACTCCTGAGGTAGGATAAGGTATTTTGTGTGGTTTGCAATTGTTTAATTTGCTTTTGAGAGGCTGGAAGACTAGGTAGGTCAGGCATAGTTACAAAGTGCAGTGGATGAGTTGTATACATTATTATTATTATTATACTTGAACACTGTTTCCTGCATCAGCAAGGTAGCGCCAGGAAACAGACCAAGAAAGACACATCCATTCATATATATATATATACACACACACACACACACACACAGTGATGGCATGTGCAAGAGATGCATGTGGCATAAGAAAGGTGGGAGGTGGGCAGATTAGGAAGGGTAGTGAGTGG
>JAYMFT010190171.1:0-11868 GCA_038088735.1 Panulirus argus
TGTGGAATATATATATATATATATATATATATATATATATATATATATATATATATATATACATATCAGTACCGCCGAAAATAAATTCAAGTAATGCAGGACTTGCCAAGATTCACTAGCGACCGTACATTTTTCAAGCAACACACACAAGACTTCGACAATCTGCATGGCTACTGAGTGATGTTGAACCTCTAGCGGCGAAGCTTGTGTTTCATCTTCAGGAGAGAATTAAAAAGAGAGAGAGAGAGAGAAATAGAGAGAGAGAGAGAGAGAGAGAAATAGAGAGAGAGAGAGAGAGGTGCCAGGCAAAGCAGTATATGCAGAACTCTAAACTCGTAATCATAATAGATCATACCAAAATGAAAATGAAACAGGAAATCAAATGAGAGAGTTGTGAGGGGGGAGGGCAATATACATGGTCATCCTCCGTTCTACCTTTCCACAGATCTGTTGCACCTATGTATATGAGAGATTATAAATCACAAACGTTGGTCATTCTCTTGCTTGCTTGCTTGCTTGCATGCCCGTCCACGGCCCAAGGGGTCGATACTTACCGTCTTAGCGATAAGGAGGTCCATCAAGCGTCGGGGTCGGGTAGCTGATGACGGCTGGATAGGGCAAGATTTAAGACACCCTTTTAGAATGAGCTCTACGGGAAGGAATGGAAGAGGGAAGGTGGGGGAGGCGTCTAACCACCTACATTATTTTTTGTTTTTTAGCAATTCCTACTGACCACTTTGCTGTTCTGTGTGTTTTTTTTATGTTTATATATATATATATATATTGGTTTCTATTCTACGGGGGTGTGGTTAAGGGGGTTTCTATTTAAGGAAGATATTATGTGGCGTGCTGGCGAGCGCGATTCAAAATCCAGACATCAGGGTTTGAAGGGAGGTTAGTTTAGGGTCGTGGGGAGGAGATGGGGGGTCACACATTGTATGGTGGTAAACTTGCAAGTGTTAAACTCCCCCCCAAGGGGAGGTTGTCGACACTAATATCGTGAAGCATATTTATCAATCCATTCTCAAGATGTAAACATGAAACACGAACAGACAGACAGACAGACAGAGAAACACAACAAGCAAACAAACATATATAAACACAGAATGAGACACGTCAAAAGGGACTTAATGGCCCCGGAACATTCCTACTGTTGATAACACTCAATGTTCCATTTCAGGACGGGCCTAGCCCAGCTCCGCACATCCTTTTACATGTATGCTGCAGAGAGCTCTAGCTAGACCTAGCGTGACATTATAATCTTCAGCTCGACTACTCGAAGAGTAATTAAGAAGCTCAGGCTCATGAACTCATCAGCCTATCTCTTGGCTGAAGTTTACGGGACGATCTGTTGCCTCAAATAGTCGAGCTGTAATGTCTTTCAGCAACAGTTATATTATATACACACACACACACACACGCACATACCCTACTGATGGACCTATGGTGGGCCTGGGTCAGGGAGGGCAGGAGATGAGTGGCTGAGGCAAAGGAGATCTGGGGAAGGAGGGATGGAAATGCCATTCCAAAAAAGTATACAGTGATTAACAAAAATAATCCTGGGAAGGAGTACCCATTAGGGAAGGCGTTCCGGTACCTTTAAGTCCCACAGTGGAAACTGCTTCAGGCTTACTGACCATGGCGAAGGTGTGGCCGTCCTCGGCCTGCTCCTGCATGGCGGCTTCCAGGGCAGCCACGTGCTCCGCCTCCCACTGCTTCTTCTGCTCCTTCATCTTCTCGCGGTGCTTGTCGGATCGCGAGGCGTAGTTGACGAGGGCGAACTCCAGCAGCGCCCCGAAGACGAAGGTCAGACACACGCCCGTCCACACATCGATGGCCTGTGATGGGAAGGAGTCAAACGGTGTTAGGTGAGCTACCCTGACGCCTTCTCGCTCATTTCTCTCGCATATTTCCCATTTGTTTCAAAAGGAACTCCGTGTTTCCACCCATACAAAGACAGGTATACTGCATGACTGCAGAGTTAGAGAAACGAATTAAAAGAAATCACCGGGCAAGACTAAGAACTCTTCGTTGCGAGGAAGCTGACACTAGCGCGACTTCTGGTTGAAAGGGCTTTAAGTGGTAGTTTTAAGTCCCGCACTCTGTTCTTGCCGGGGCAGTGTTTGTTGGGGGAGTTGGCGGGGATGGTGGGGGGGGCGCCCTTGTATGCCTCTGGTGAGGGTAGCCTGACGATGGAGGTGACGGTCAGACCAAGACTGCTTGGAGCATCAGTGGTCAAGAGGTGGGCAAAGCGTGACGGCCATCGATACGAGAGAAGACAAATACCTATGAGGCTTTGAGGCGAGCCGAGAGCAAGAAAGTTTACTTCTGTTTTCTAATTTCGAGTTTAGTGACGCCACCAGCAAAAACGGCTGGGGGAGAGGTGGAACAGGGACCTGCCTTCCTCGGGAGGAAAGAATAAATAAATACTTGGACGGTAGAGAAAGCGAACGAAACAGTTAAGTTCAGTTCAAACATTTTTTTATTCCAAAGAGAAAACGCGACTCATGAAGCGGTCTGGAGGGACGGCACGCAGGCGAAGGAGAAAATTACGTCCATCATTATCCAATAAATTGGCAAAGATCTTATACAGCTCCTTTTTACCCGTATTTGCTACCGAAGACATAATTAGTGTTCCAGCTGCAGTCCCATTGCTGGCGGATGAAAACATTCTACGTGATAATATACACGATCAAGATACACCTTCATCATAATATGGAATAAATGTAAAGAAAACGGTTAAGTTTCTTTTTCACCACTAGAGTGCTCTTTTCATTATCACTTGTCCCATGGAGAGTTCCTGAGGGTTGGAAATTTGCCAAACACGATACGCATTAAAGGTAATAAGTACCTGTCCAGAAATCATCGCTGTATTACGAGACCATCATTTCCAGCAAGATTATGTATCGTTTTGAGGGACACAACTCAACAAAACTCGCGGTCTGGTTTCCGACGGTAATCGTATACGTCTGGTGAGACAGGTTCTATTTTGACATGTTTTCAAAATTCAGTCAGTCACAAGATTCCCCCAATCGGAGATAACTTTAGCACAAGTTAAATGACATGGTAGGGATGGTGTTGTACCTTGGTAACTAGACAAGTGTTTGGCTGGCCTTACGTAAAACACGGTGATTAACAATGGAGCTTCAAAATGGTTGGACGTAACAACTTAAGTGCCTTGATGACCAGTCTTGAGACCAATTCGCTCTCTTAAATACACCTCTTCCTCGCAAATACATCGCTTCCAGCGCACCTTTCAGCATTACAGAGTTCCAAAACTTTTCTCCCTGTCGTTTTTCTTTATTTACCATCCTCCCCACACTAAAGTCTTTGTGTTTCTGATCAATTTCACGTCCACAAATCGCCTCAGGAAAGAAAAGAGGTCCTAGTGGTCTACTGACGTCTGCATTCCCACGTATTATCCACAACAGATTGCGACGGCACTCTTACTTCAAAGAAAAGTGAGAAAAACGTCGAATTTAATGGGTGTTTTTAAAACTTCAGGCTCAAAAGCATAATTCGCAGTTTACCTCCAGGTCAACCAACGGCCCGAATATCAAGCACAAACCCATGAGTATTGAGAACCAATTGGCATGTGTACGTCCAAGTTCACGACGTGCAATTTGAACTTTCGTTCACCTAGAGTTAAAACGGGTGAATCCTGCCTTTGAGTCCGGACTTTCTAGACGCCTGATATTAGCGGATCAGGGTGTGGTGAAATGTGGCAGGTGCCGGCGAGAGGGGGAGGAAAGAACAGCATTAAAAGTTGGGGGAAGAACACACCCTCAGGGAGAATCTATGATCAGTCGGCTTCTCGAGGGAGTTTACCAGTCAACAAGTGAGGAAAGATAACGAGGTCAGTGACAGGTGGGCACAGGCTACCAATGGAAACGGGCAGGTGTTCCACGTTAACAGGCTATCACCAGAGTCAGGTGTTCCACGTTAACAGGCTATCACCAGAGTCAGGCGTTCCACGCTAACAGACTATCACCAAAGTCAGGCGTTCCACGCTAACAGGCTATCACCAGAGTCAGGTGTTCCACGTTAACAGGCTATCACCAGAGTCAGGCAGATGTTCATTGAGTCAAGAGGCGGAATTACAGAACCGTCAAAGGAGAGATGAGAGTTATGAGGAGTTTCCGATAGAGAGATGGGTAGAAACTGGGTTTTAGAGGCATCAAACTTATGAAGGATAAGGGTCACACAGGCTTCTCAGGCGGTCACACACACACACACACAAAAACACGATAACTCACACGACATGTATACGACGGGTTACACGGGGAAGAGGCCACCGGAAAATCAGTCGTCAGGGTCACACAGAAGAGAGGTCAAGCATGTTAAGAAGACATAGAGTTGCTTGAAGATCATGATTATCGTGATATTTGACAGGTCACAAGAGAGGTCATCCTCAGATCACACACTTCACTCACGTCGGGGTCACACCTAAGATGAATATATTCTTGGAAAGGTGTGGGGTCTCTAGATAGATGATGCCTATGTTGGGTTAGTAAGGTGTCATGTGAAGGCCACAGCAGGTAGAGGTAATGTGGATTTACGCGAGGGGTCACACACATCAAGGAGAGGAGTAGGGGGATGGGTCACATACGTCAAGGAAATGAGTGGAGGTCACACAGGTCAAGGAAATGAGTGGGGGTCACACAGGTCAAGGAAATGAGTGGGGGTCACACAGGTCAAGGAAATGAGTGGAGGTCACACAGGTCAGTAAGATGAGTTGGAGCTCAGTAGGTCACGGGGGTGAGTGAGAGAACGCAAGGGTCAGGGAAACTGAGTTAAGTTAGGTCCAAGTCAGGGAGATGAGTAACGGGTCAGACAGGTTAGGGGAATGAGCGAGGGGTTATTAGAGGTCACACGAGGTTGGGATGAGAGGTTAAAGTTTAGACAGATGAGGGAGCTACCCATGGGTCGAAGACACACGGGAGGTCAGGGTTCAACCTAAGGTCACACACGCAAGGGAGGTGAGGGTTCAGTCTAAGGTCATACATCCAAGGGAGTTCAGGGTTCACCCTATAGTCACACACGCCGGAGAGAGGTCAGGAGTCGTCTAAAGCTCACCCAGGCGAAGGGTCACTCCCTGACCTTACCTAGGGAGGCAATGAGGTCCTCCTTGTGCCACACGTGTTGGGAGAAGGGAGGCGGGAGTGTGTGCGTGCGCGTGTGTGCGTGTGTGTACTGATTCCGGTAATGCGCTTTCAAATCGACAGACCTGTCTACGATGGCTGGCTCAAATCCCAATGGCTGTGTATATCGGAAAAGAGAAATCTGTATGTGTGACGCAAGAGCTCCTACATGTTGATGTCAGGCATCATCATCTTTAGGGTAGGTAAGGGCAATACCCCCTCCACACAGTACAAGATCCCTCAGGGAGATGGTTTTCCCACGACTGGGGATTACGTCTCCTCCCTTGCCTCTAACAACTCCTGCAGGAGTCAGTATGTATTCACGTATCAGGGGACTCGACTCCTTCGTTGCTAACATGCCTCTCACATAACATTACCGACAGACCAGATGGCACGTGTGGCGGTATCATTCCCAATGTACGAAAGGATCGAGATTTTTTTTTTTCATTCTTTTGGTGGTCTTTTGAAAGCTACAAAACAGAAAAGAGATCCTTGTCTTGAAGCTGGGTCATCAGCAACTTCACTTTAGCTGCTAATGGAGCCTGTGGCTCTGAGACCTGTTTGTCTTTCGCGATGTTTCTTCCCCAAACTTTCTTAATCTCTACCTTGTCCCTTAGTCTCTGTAAGTAATCTAACTTTACCAAAGGTCTTAAAGACGCATTCTCTTTCTGGCCTTTAATATCCAGACCGGGGCAATTGTCATTTTTCAATCACAAACCTGATCGTCAGCCATAAGGGGCTGATGGCACTGAAGGAGAAATCCTTTTTCTAACTGCGCGTGTAGAGGTGAGTGGTGGAACCGGTGCCAGTGAGACAGACGGAGGGAGAGAATGGTCAGGATGGCCAGTGTACGTTAGCGTCGGGAATTGATTTCGTGGGAAAGGGATGTGTGTATATGAGGATGACTTACACACAGGGTAGTAGAGGAAGTCAGGGATGATGGGGGTTGTTTGTAATAAATTCTTAAGGATTATGAGGAGGGAAAAAAAATGTGCTGAGGTGGACCTGGAAAATATGGAGACGGTGGGTGAAGTCTTGTGACGGGTTGTGGAGAGAGAATGTATAACACAGGGCGGGGTTTTATGGTACACACACACACACACATATGCATCAGTAAGATAGATTCACATTATTACCGCTGTACGGAAAGAGAGAGACACACACGCTTATGCCAGCCAGAGTGTTCGCTCTGGGAACTGTCATATACTGTGTTACCAGCAGAACATCTGTGGCGTATATGTGCTCTCTCTCTCTCTCTCCATCTCTCACACACTCACAAGTCAGCATGTAACACCCCAAGGAACACGAGCGGCCCTGGCTATCATCCTTATACGTCACAGGGACACAATCTGCAACACACAGGCGGGCTGGAGTACCCGCAGGTTGCAAGCAACACCATTCATCCACACGGTGTTGCCCGGTGCTGCTGTGGTACCTGAGGAGGCCGCTGACTGCGTCAGGATATGTGGTCTATGGTGTTGAGGTCGGGGAAGAAGTGTCACATGATGCACACGCATGGGTTATTTAGCTTCAGCAGCGCCTGGTGTAAGGGAGGTGGTTGCTGTAGGCTGGAGGTTAGCTGTCGTTCTGACCTACTCGGGTGGCTGGAACCCACCTCCCCTCAGGATCTGACCAACCTGTCTCCACAGGATGCATGTCCCACGCAGACACATCAGTGTTACACCTTAGTATAATGTCCGGACGGTAGTGTACTGTTTGCACTGGAGGTCCGCGTCGATATCGTCAGGAGCGTTGTTACTTCCAATGACACTCGGGCAGGCTGGTCGAGCCATACAGCAGGGGATGTAGTAATGGATGGGGTTAATACGAGAACTCCCTCTTGAAGACCAGGTCTACCCGACTACAAATCTACTCACCTGTCCGACTGGTAGTAATGGAGAGTAATTAAGTGAACTACTGGAAGGGGGCCACTTGAAGATTAGTACCTTGGTGTAGGACACTGGAGGCAGCGTCTGGTTGATGGAGGAAGTCTGCGTGGACATCGTGAGAAGCGTTGTGACCCCAAGGGCTACCCTGGCGGGCACAGCGTTCTGGTCGAGCCAGAAGGAGACCCAAGACACGATCACCAACATACAGCACGGGATGTAGTACTGGATGAGGTAGTATGAGAACTCCCTCTTGAAGATCAGCGCCACCAGCAGGCACGAGTACTCACCTGCACATAAAGATAATTAGTACATGTGTCCGGGGCAGCAGGAGCCTTCATTAAGGGGGTGAGTCCTGCCCCGTTAAAGACAGACTGGTTTAGATTTCATGTGGAGTGAAGGGAGGTGGTGCAGCGGCAGGGGGGGAAAATGCTGGCCACGAGAAGAGGGGGAAGAGTGAGGAGCTGTCTCATGGGAATGGTTGCAGGAAGAGGAAAAGGGTCGTCTCGTGCCTGGGGAAAAGAGAGAAAGCAGTAAAACACACGGTGAAGGGAAGGAGCCATAAAGTGGTACTATGGCGGGAAGGTTAAGTAAGAGCTTCCAGGTGGATAGAGCAAGAGGGTGAAGCTCTCAGGTGCTGGACTAGGTGGGAGAATGGTGAGGATAGCGGTCAGGCCGATGGAATCCAGTGGGAAGTGAACATCTGCCATATGACGAGCGGTGAGGAATATAGCTGTCTGGCAGGCAACACGGCTTTCGTGCGAGATGAGGGACGGAAATGTCGGGAAGAGAGAGTAAGACAACCGGGCTGAAGTTGTCAAATGAGAGGGAGTAAGCAAAACTCTGGGGTTAAATCTGTCAAGTGAGAGGGATACGGGAGAACTTAGGAGATCGCACTCGTCAAGTGAGGAGTGTATGGACACCTTGGCTGTTGAAATGTCAAGAGAGGAAGGTCAGGCAGAAAAAAAGCATGGCTTGGCTTGACTTTGTGGCTGAAGTAAAGTTGGAGATACTTCACTCCTGGCGTTGACTGGAGGACCGGAGATGAGGAATGGAAGAGTTTTTGGGGAGGGTTGCATTGGGGTGAAAGCTGTCATGTTAAGAAGATACGGCAAAAGAATTCAAGAAAGAAGTGTGCGAGACTGAGGGGGGAACAGACAAACGGATCTGACGGAATGGACGGGTTGGAGACGGACGGGGACGAAGCAGTCAAACGGAAGGGAAGGCGTCAGCGCCAAAAGAGACAGAAAGAGAGAGACAGGAACTCAGAGCCGTAAATACAGGAGGAAGAAAGCTGTCAAGCGGAGACAGCAGAACCGTCAGGAGGAGAGAAGAAAAAAGTTGTCAGCGCAAGGTGTCAGGTACGTACGTACAGAGCGCGGGGATCCAAAAGTTGAGTGAGAATTGAAAGGACTGAAAACCGGCCGATGGGTCGTTGTAGGCAAAGGGAAATGCCTTTTACTGTGCTCGTCTTGCTCTATCTACGAGACCTTAACTACCTCAACTAGAGTGTTCCTAGTAGACGTTGCGGTGTTATTTCCGTGCCTAAATAGTCTCTCCTCTCTCTCTCTGAATACGGCGAGCGCTAAGCGCAAGGTTTGCTCAGTGGAAAGCCTCGCCACAGGTAATCGTAGGTAGGTAGACAATTTACTTCAAAAAAGGTTCATCAATGTCCTATATATTTTTTTCTTTCCTTTTAAATCCATATTCACTTATCTTTTATTGAAAGCCACGTCTTTATTCGCCATTTCCTTTCATTGCCAACTAATCCTTACTTTGTGTCTTATATCGTTCGACTATTCTCTCGAACTCTGAACTTCTTTGTCTAAACTCTCTTTTGCTGTCAACAGACGTCCCAACGTTTTCGTTTATCGTTGTGTTCCGATCTTCTTAAAGTCCTACCTCCTCACTATCACGGCCTCTATCCCCTCGAGTCTGCCTCTGTTTTAATGTGTTTCTCATAAAAACATCCTCTACACAGCATCATCAGAGGCTGGACGACTGCGTCAGATAATGGAGAGATGACAGCCTGGACCCACTGACACAGCGAGGGGGGCGGGTGACTACGTAGTCACCGACCGGGGAGACACTATCGTCTGGGTATTGGTGAGATTAGTGACAGGGGCTGAATGAGCCAGTAATTCGATAGCTGACACGTTCCCCTCCCTGGCCCAGGTTGATGACTTTTCTTTCCCGTCCACATACACGTGGATTGCTGGTATTCAGTCCACAAAGACACATTATTTCATCTTCTACATAACGTTTGGCAACATCTTAACTGACACGATTTACCATTTTAATCCAAATCCCAAATCCAATCTTTGTTACAACTGTTGGACGTATAAGTAGCTGATGTCTCTCGGCGCTGAGTCGGAATGGCGCCACATCTATCTACTTCCTAACCTCATCTTTTAAAAATCTAAGACCATCCTTCATAATTATTGTCAAATCTTTATTTATAATCTTTATCACTTTCGAATAACAATATAAAAGGCTTAGCCTTCATTTTTCCGTATACAGTCCTAGTCTATAACCGTGTTGTATCTTATCCCTGTCACTGTTACAAACTCTCCTGACATAGCAGTTTTTTTTCTATATGTTAGCTGAGACGGAACGGACAGCTGAATGCCCTAATCAAGGCCGTCTCATTAACGTTCTGTGTATATGTTCTAGCCTAAGCCAGGTACAAGTTTCATCGACTAGCCCCGACAGGGGAGGATGAACAGCTGGGTGGACTGTGTAACGACAGCCACGACCAGGATTCGAACAAATGCGGGCTTGATCCCAGGCGGGCCGTGCGGGCCTTCACCCCTCTCTTCTCCCTCCCTCTGATATCTTGCTCCTCCACAATCACCGACTTCCCGTCGTCAACCACATCTGGAAATCATTTCGTTTCCATTCGTTGTGGTACGCTTCCTGAAACTGACCTTTTCAAAATTCCGTTACTAGGTTTTCCCTAAACTGCTTGCTGCACCACTTCATTAGCTTTGTTTACAACCATCACCATCTGTCTCCCCCTCCTCCTCCTCCTCCTCCTCTTCTTCTTCTTCTTCTTCTTCTTCTTCTTCTTCTTCTCCCTCCTCCTCACTTTCTTCCAAGACTTTCTTTTATTCGCAATGTCTCGTTTGGCACCAATAATCCCGATTTCTGAGTTCTCACTTTCTCCATATATGATTCATCACTTAGCCCTTCCTTGTTATTCATCACCCTCACTCACCAGACTTCCTTAACTCACCCATCACCCCCAGCACCACCGGTGGTGAGTCTAGTGAACACCTCTTGATCTCGGCTTCCCTGCGTTACGTACAGCTGCATCAGGCCGTGTTCTCGCCGCTACTGCCGTGATAACCCCACTAAGACACACCGCCGGCAGTAATTAACACGGCGTTCCCATGTTGCGTGTCGCAGCGTGGGGACCATGCACTTAGTTTGAGAGTGATCGCCAACTGGGCTTGTAGAGGAGTGAAACGGAGAGACATTTTGCCACCGGCCTACAATGTCAGTCAGTATGGTCGTCTGCGTCTCCCTGGACATGTAGTCGATTTATAGATGAGAAATACCGATTCCTCCAACACTTGTTTAGCTTTACGGCGCTGTATGTCTGGCTTAGTCGTAGCTTTATTATAGTGTCAGTCTAGTTCAGTTGGTTTTACTATACTGGATGTATGGTCCAGTTGGAGCTTTCCAAATGTGTATGTCTGGTCTAATCGTAGCTATATTATATTGTATGTCTGGCTTAGTCATAGCTTTACTACAGTGTATGTCTGGTTTAGTTATAACTTTGAAGTTCACAAGTGCCAAGCTTTAACTCGTCAGCTTTACAATTTTTCTTTATTTAACCTGACAACTTTATTTCCCCAGTGATAATCCTTGGCGTAAATCCGATTAAATAGGAACTTTAGTGCATCAGTTTTTGACTCCCGGTTATAAGCGAAGGAATTTCTTGGAGGACACAAGGGTAAGGATTGCACCCTAGGAGTAAGGCAAAGGATAACGGTATAATTAATGACTCAGAATTAGCTTTTATAAGATATGGGAAGAATGGAAGGAAATCACCAGGTCTGAAAAATATTACTAGGAGAGTGAGAGGAAAGATGGAGAGAAATTAGTGATAATTGTCAGAAATTACTTGCCTTAATGACCCAAGTGTGATGTCTGACATTAACACTGAAACCAGTTGTAATTTTCAGATTTTTAAGGAAAGAATATTCTCTCATTCTCAAACTGTAATTACGTGATCAAACTTCAAGCCATTAAAATTAGTTTTATATGAAACACGTTTAGCGGCATGAAAAGAATAATCCTTTAAGCAAAGGATGAACTGGGATTCCTTTCTCAAGTTTAGACAGAGAGGATTTAAGACGATACAAATTTGTGTGGATCTACAAACTATATATGACATTACAGCCAAAATCTGTGGCAATTGCCCAGTGATATTGCGAGGAGAGAGAATTTTCCCATGAATAAAAAACAAACGAAAAACAGTTCACAACGGGGAATACAAGGTGTCAAGCGCTTTCCTATAGTTACGTCGTTAGCACTAACTCAGTCCTGACGAAGTAATTACACGAAAGCGCTTGACATTTAGTATTTCCCTTTTCCTTATGATTTTACTTGCATCTCATACACACTCGCTACTTGTGAACTTTTTGCATATATATATATATATATTTATATATATATATGCCAGAGTTCCTCAACATACATAAAAGTGACTCTGATTCTTGAAGAGGATGGGAAACTCTTGAGATTATAACGCAAAAAAACGAGTGAGTATGGAAGAAGGGCAGTGGCCTGACCTGTGTTGGTCTTGCTGTTGCAGTAATCGGTGATGAACTTCT
>JAYMFT010190182.1:0-11868 GCA_038088735.1 Panulirus argus
AATTAGGGCCCGGCCTTGATGTGGACTTTTGTCCGTGACTGGAGCCTTCAACATAAAAAAAAAAAAAAAAAAAAAGACACCTTTCCTACTCTTTGCATCGGCTTCATCAAACCACTAATGTGCTTTCCTGTTACAAACATTACCAAAGAAAAAGGAACATTAGGACAAAGACAAAGAGGAACTATGACACTACTTCAGTTCCACAGAAGAAAGTCTTATGAAGAAAGATTCAGAGATCAAAAATTGTCTTCTCAGTAAAAGCGTAATTCCCCGAGACGTGATAAAACTTTTCAAGATATTTAACATCAAAAACACAACTCACGATTCTTTTTTCACATTAGACATCGATAGAATGACCAGAGGTAACTGTATGAAGTTAAAGGGATGATAAAGTAAAATACTTGTGGGGAAATTTTCCTTCAGCAGAAGAGGTACAGAACTTTGGAACAAGCTACCATCAGATGCTGTCAAGACCACGAGGACTGATATACTGAAATCACAGCTAGACAGAAATTTAGATATTACCTGTCACTTCGTAAAACTTTCCTGTAATTACAAAATGATATGCATACATTTCAACTTCTGTCTTCTCTCCACCCGGTATTCGGCAGCTGAGATAAGATTAGAAAATGTTTTCATTCATTCTTTCTTAGAAAACACACACACAAACACACACACACACACACACACACACACACACACACACACACACACACACACACACGTCAGTCTAGACTCTTCATACAACATAATATTTCTTCTTAATGGTTTTCCTGCAGGCTGGTGTGCCGGAGGAAGTAGTGGGCCAGGTAGGTAGGTGCTTTCTCTTTTATTACCTCGTCTCCATCTACATCCATTGAGAATTTAGGTTACCACTGTTCTCCTGCGGCAAGTAACCTCGGCAGAGACCGCCAGGTCTTCTGTTATTAGTAGATCCCACGGAACCCACGTAATCTCCCTTTCCCTCATTATCTCTTCCTCCCAATCACTCCCTATCTCTCTCTTCCATCACCTTTCCATTTACCCTCATCCTCGCCATGTAACCCTCCTTCTTCCTTTTCCTTCGCCGTTCTCTCTTCCTTCCCTATCCCTCATCCCTTCCTGTCCCATCCTGAGGCAACTTCTCTCGCCACTCATTCTTCGTCTCATCTCCCTTCTCATTAGTACTTCCCTCTCGCTTCTCTCCGTCCTCATTCTACTTTCACCCTCACATGTTCTTTCACACTTCTCTTCATGTTTTTCTTCAACTCTTCGTTCCTCCTTTTCCCTGACACCTCTACCACCACTTTCCTAATTCCTTCCATAGCCTCACTTTCTCAACACTCGCGCTGTTTTTATTCCTTCTCCTCCTCTCCCATGATGTGCGGATAGCACACCAGAGCACATGCTGCCAGATCCTTTATAGTTGGACAACTCTGCCCAAGGACGCTAAAGTCAGATAGTGCTAATCAGTGATATGTATTGTATGGTCAGTGCTGCATGATGCCTTATGGTACTGTATTGTGCCAAGTGATGCTGTACATTGCCGTTGATAATGATGCATGATTTGGATGATGCTTTCGAATGACGGTAAGACGGCTTTATAAATTTTTGCAATGCTGAGAGTAAGGAAACACGATACTGAGGGTGAGCATTTAATCTGGTGGTTGTATTGTTTCAGTCAACTTGAAAATCTGTGTGATGCTAATGATGTTCTTGCATTAAGTTGGTAATGAGGCTTTATATAACTGGCATCAAGACTGCATGACGCTTGCGGTAATGTTATAAAACACCAGTGGTAACGCTGGACAATGCTGGTGATAGTTCTGTATGATGCTGGCAAAAAGGCCGTAAAATGCTACTGAAAACGCTGTTTTATGCTATCAGTGGTGTATGATACCACTTCTAGCGCTGTATGGTATCGATGATAACAGTATACAACGCCGGGGATTACCATGAAAAACGCTAGTGGTAATGCTTCAAGTGCCCGTGATAATTCAGTATAACGGCGCTATAGCACTTGATGCCAGTAAGAACTTTGTTCCTCCAACAGTGGCAGTGCTGTATGATGCCATTCACAGCACTGCATAATGCTGGCACAAACACTGTATGATTACGGTGAGGTCGTTGCTCTGTACAGGCGATGAAACTGCATATAATCTGTTGATAACCATCTTAAACAAGTGTTTGAGAGTACCCTAAATAATGCATTTTGTTTTGGAAAGACAACCAGAGATCAACTTGGCTGCATTACGTGTGTATCAGGTTCATGACGATGTTCCTGTGCAAGATCATTAGACGGCGAGGTGAGGCAAGAGGATAAGGACCACTTAAAACCCCCCACCCCAGTGAGCTGGACGCTAACGTCTGACCACAGGCCACCACATCCTGACAGCTCTTGACGTCTTTACTGATGGAAGACCTGGATCGTGATGGTTCAGTACAGAGGAGGGAGAGAATGTTTTGACCCACCTTATTTTTTTTTTCCCCTCGGTGAATGGTTTGATAAGCCCGGGCTAAGGCCCACTGCAAGATACATTCTCTCGTAATGTAGACTTAGTTTGTGGCTTACTAATACAGGGAAAGTAAGGGAGTGACGTAGCTATACAACATCTAGTTTCCTGTCCCCTGATAATTGTTCTCATCCTATATAAAAAAGTGGAGACTTTGAAGTAAAACTTTGGACATACGTCGTTCCCGAGACGTCACTAGCGTAGGGTCTGCGGGAACGCCGTATTGGTCTGCCGATGGTTTGAAGTCACGAGAGATAAGAAAGTGCCACGGGGACCCCGCCTAGAGACTGCGGGGAACTCTGCCAAGAACGTAACTTCAAAATAGGACGGAAAACGAGTTCCGTCTCAGATGTTTCACTTGTGAAAGTTTCATAAGAACGTTAGCGGTGATTAAGTCCGTATCGGGTGTTGTCTGAAGCAACCCTGCTTCTATCTCTTGACCTTAGAGACACGGACGTCGCTAGTTATGTGGTCAGAAAATAAGAGAATTTTATCATAGCTAAATATCTTTTTACAGTAGGAATATCATTTACCAAGTTTTTTTCTTTCATACTCAAGCAATATAGAAAATACCATTACACCCTCAGAGGATACACTTCCTTAATTTCATAAAACGCTCTGGTTTATCTTTAGTCTCTGCCCTTAAACCACACGCAGCGAACTGTGGAG
The DNA here is from genome assembly GCA_038088735.1 of Panulirus argus. Classification (NCBI taxonomy): domain Eukaryota; kingdom Metazoa; phylum Arthropoda; class Malacostraca; order Decapoda; family Palinuridae; genus Panulirus; species Panulirus argus. Next base: position 3,162 of record JAYMFT010190182.1, read on the forward strand.
GTCTCTAGAGAAGAACGTATAAGAATATTATGGTTTTTCTGGTCATTTGTTGAAGGGTAAAAAGCCCGCAACTCGAGTCGGTTGATGGTATCACTGGTAATGATCATTAACAGAGCATTCACTCTGCTGGATTCTGGAGCTAGACTTTCTCCTGCCACTGGAGGCACTTGCTCCAGGGCTAGGAGGATGATATATTAGGCTGACTGACATTTCATTAACCTGTTAAAACGAGTATCTCTCAAATGAAGTCTAGTTACAACGGCCGTGTGAATGGTTAATAAGCCTTTGCCTACTCGGTCAGGATCTAATGTGTCGGACATGAACACCGGCAACAGCATAAGCGACGTGGTAACGAAATTAGCAGCTGAAGTGACAGCGTTAGCAGTAACAGCAATCTTAACAGCACCAGCATGTGTAACGGTGTTGCATCTGGAACAGTCGCGGAAGGAAGGAGCTCCGTTCCCGAGTCTCACCACTGGCGGGAGCTCCAGCAGCAATACAATAGAAACAGCTTCAGACACTCACAAAGCATAAGTAGCTACACCATCTTCACGAGCTTCAGTTAAGGAGCGAATACCCACGACAAGAAGTAGCAGTAACCTCAAACGAAGCATCATTTGCTGCCTTTAGAGCTTCTATACGCTGTGCCATCAGTCAAAGAAAGCGCGGACACAGCGGCAACCAGCAGATTAATCAAGAGCATAAATCAGCAGTTGACACAGAGACAGCATGAACAGCAGCAGCGGTGGTGTATCAGACGTAACAGCAGTATCAGAAACAGCGGCAGTAGCAGCAGCAGCAGCACCACACCAGCACCAGAAGCAGCAGCAGTGATGGTGGTAAGAGTGACGGAAAAATGATCGCAGTTATCTTAAGTATCTTCCGTATCTTTACACCTTTTTGAGTAAACTAACACTCGTCCTGACCCACTGACAGAACGCTGCGGTCTACAGCACATGGGAGGATGATGAATCGATGATTTAATCCAGTCCTCTCACAGTGAACTAATGAGGTTGCGAAAGACATCTACAGACTCTCGGTGCACTCTACCAAGCGTAAAATTAAGATAGAAGATAATCCGGTCCATGGCTTTTGCATCCACAGCTATCACCGAAGGAAAGTAACGAGTGTAATCATGTAGGTGAGACTGAAGCCTTTTTAGTATACGGTCACATTGATAGTGAGAATACAAAGTTTATTGTATATGAAGTTGCGTAAATGCCTCCTAAACAAAGCAATGAATAAGATTCGTACGAAGATACTAATCACTAGACAGAAAGATTGTGTAATTGGTGGCGGTTCTAACAACTCCTGTGTAAATTGGAACATTTTAACAAGTGCCCAGTAACGAGGGCAATTGCCTAGGTGATTTGTTGGGAAATTGCTTTCTATACCAAGACATCCCGACGAGAAATAGAAATGTAATTGGATTCATTTTCTTATCTTAACCAGAGTCATGCAAGTTACAGGTGAGCATCATATTGCTCAGATTTATAACGAAATCCATTTTCAGATTTACGGAAACCAAATGATGGATCCTAAATGCAGAAAAGCCAACTTCGACGCGTCAGGAACTTTGAAATGTGAATTGGATAGATAATTTGTTGGCAGATGCAGCTGGAGAGATGTTAAACAATTCAAAAGATATGGTGAAATATATGGAAAGGAAAACTTTACCAATGCAACTTGAACGAACATAAGTATAAAGAAAATCATCATGTATGATAAAGAGTTGATATACGTTACTGGGAGAAAAGAAAAAATAGATATGATAATAAAAGAAAAATGCTGATCATAACACTGTATAATGTTGGCAATAACACTGTGTAATGCTGCTGAGAACGTTGCATTGTGGCGGCTATAAACCTGTATTTATTCTGTGCAACATAATGAATACATCAAAGTTACAGAAACAGTGCTAGAGAAAGATTAGAAACTGTGAACACAAACGTGAATAAAGACATTCCCAGGAATCTTTTAAGTAGATAAACAACATTTTAAGGATAATATCGACCAGTTTCTAAATATCACTGGATAACTGAGATACGAGGACTCTGTCGAAATGGCTTAAGTACTAGACAAATCTTTCATTTTTTTAATACGTCCGTAGTTGTCACTAACCTTCCAAAATTTCCATGATATAGCTAAAGTCAAAGAGGAGGATACGTTTAAGCTTACAGAAACAAACAGCCACGAATCATCAGATCAACTTGAATAATTTGATCCGAACAGATCAACTCATCCAAACGATTTCTAAGACTGTACAATAGACCCATGAATGAATTTGATTCCCGCTGACAAAAACTGTCGATAAATCACAAACAAAATGAGGGTAAACCGCTCGACGACTGGAGCTGTGCGAACGTCACACAAATATTGAAACAAAGCAAATCAGGAACATCCATTTAGATTGCCACCCAGTGAGCTTCACCTCAGTTATGGGAATAATGGTGATAACCTTCGCTGAGGATGACTGTAGTAGTCTCTTTGAAACTTAGTAATTTCATGGCGAATAACCAGCATTGATTTCATGACAATAAATCCTACCTGAATAGCTTGCTTGATGCGAGATGACAAAGCAAACAGAATGCTGGAATTCATAGCCTAGATTTTCACATGAATAACTCCAACAAACAGTACTTGATTTATCAAATGCTTTGGTCAGGTCTCACCTCGAATATGCTCTGCAGCGTTAGTCCCCAGAGAGAAAGAGAGACGAATATAAGCTCGAGGGAGTCAGAGCTGTTTGATTAACTCAGGGGCCGTAAAACCAGCAGCGATACGAGGAGACTCAGACGACTGAATTTATGTTCTCATTAAGAACGAAGACTAAGGGACGTTCTTAAATAGGATTTTACAGTATTAATGAAAATTGACAAAATCTTTCACGAAGGTTATGTAACAGATATAAGGACACCAGGTTACCAGGGGTAACGGACTGAAGATCATTGAGAAAAGATTTAACATAGGAAAGAGGGAAAGTGTTATTTCGATAAAAGAACACCTGAACACTAGAATGAACTACTCCATACTGCAGTTAAGATCATCTTCGTTCAAACATTCGGAAAATTACTCTATAACTACTTCGAAGAAATCGGGAATGTTTGATATGAAAAAAGAAATAGTGATAATCTTTACAGACAGGTTTCTGCAGATAACCTCCTTAAAGATTAACAGGTTTCATGTTATCTGTTTGTTCCACTTATTGTCTTGTACGATGGCAAGGATCATGTCGTTTAATACGCTGCTTATTTCTGGTCATGAATACCCTATCTTACTGATTGCTAGGTGATATTAAGTTCCCTAGCAATCGCCATTTCCTAATGATATCCAGTACTGAGTGATGGTGAACACTGTTTCTCGCCACCAACTTAGCGACTGGTGAAGGCACCTATCATTACCATCAAAAAGAGTGACTACAGGTCAGCGGTAAGAAAACTCTCTCGCCTATTATCACCAGGTAGATAGTATCAAGAAAACGAAAGCTAATAAGATGATAGTGCCAACTGAGACGAAAAGATTTGCCAAGGAAAAGTGCATTTAGGATGGTGTGGCAGATGCCCCAGGGATGGTACTACAAGGGAATTGGGGATAACAAAATAAGTGCACTAGAGGCGGTGGGGCAGATGAATCAGGGGTATTAAGAAGAGGGCATCAGGGTTGAGAATGCAGGTGTGTTTGGGGACGGCGTGGCAAGTACATCTACGGTGGACAGGTAAATGAATAGGATTTATTAAAGGATTGCATCATGGATAGCAATGGGGCGCATCAGCATTACGAGTCTGTTGTAATAATATGGCGAGAGGATACAACAGGGATGGTGAGGTAGGTGAATTAGGTGGTGATGAAAGAGCGCACCGTGGAAGGTGGTGCATTTGTGCAAGTGATGGTGAGAAAATATAAGTATGATGTAGGGGTGCGTAAGAGATAAGTGAGGCATTTGTTTAAGGGATAGTAAGGCGGCGCTTACGGATGGTGAGACATTTATCCCATGGATGGTAATGGAATGCATCAGAGATGGTTTGGCACTTACAAAATGGATAGTGAATAAGTGCATCAGGGACGACGAGGCAGTCGTACTCGGCATGGTCAGAAGGTGCACTCGAGATGGGAGGGAAATTTCAATTCCGATGCTGAGACACTAACAATTGAGATGGTGAAGGGAGCTTTAGCGTTGGTGAGAAAGTTGGAGGAAGCCTAAGGGGCTGGTGAGGCTAGGGATGATTAAACACATACACAAGGGGATGGTGAAGGATTCATTGAGGACGGTCAGGCAGTTGCACTTGGAATGTTGGGGAGATGCTGTTCGGACATTGACACAGTTGCTCGTAGGGTGGTGAAGGGTTGCATCAGCGATTGTAAGGTGTGTGCATTAGGCGAAGTAAATAAGGAAGTGTGTGTGTGTGTGTGTGTGTGTGTGCCATTACCGGGAACTTTGATTCAGAAATGGACTCTTCTGGAACTAGGTCTATTTCTTTAGCCAGAGGAAAAGCATTATTTCTTTTCGACAGTGACATTCTTGTATTTAGGAGTAGTAATGCTTTTGGTAGCTTTTGTCTTCAAAAGGGAACCAGAGTATGGCTTGAAAAATAGAAAATGCAGAATCACGTAAAGATTTGCTTTATAAATAGCGTGTATACATACATGACCATGTACAACCTTGAATATCAACACAACATGCAGTCAATGCCATATGTAATGAAGACACTCTTTAAACATAATCAGATCGCTGATTAATATTTAACAGTTATGTTTCTCACAGTTCCTTTTCAACTTAGTTACCAAATGTTTATAGGAACTGTCCTGGTTTGTTTTGTTTTGCTGTCATTGAAAAGAATATAAAACAATTTCAGTCGGGCTGCGTCTGTCCTGGAGTTAAGTTGATCAGGATACAACTCGCGAACGTGATAATGGTGAAGAGGATCACGTAGGGCGGGTTCCAAACCTGTAGTTTTTATGCGTCTTGTACGGCCTCTCTCACTCTGAAGCATCCTCTGCCGTACGCCAGTCTTATTCTTCGTGATCAAAGAACAGCCTAGTCGTATGCCATCCGTGTGACTAGATGAAAATACGAATGAATACAAAGGAATTCAAACAGTAATAGACCATTGGGTCGTTTTGAGGCTGCGAGTGGTAGTGGGACATATCAGAAACTTTCATATTAGTACGGTAAAAGTTAAAAGCCATACATAATTCAAACTTACAGGTACAGATACATATAATTCAAAATTGTCAATGTGACTAAGGAGGCACAAATAATACAAATCGTAGACTTAAATCGAAATATATATCAAGTCTATTTTCAAACATATCTGTATTACTGCTTTCAACCACTCTAACTGGCAAATCATTCCATATGTTAGCAATCCTGCTGAAGAAAAAGTACTTTCCCTCACTCGCGGTAAAACGTTTGCCCACGTGTTTGTATTCTTTACTACGAGTGAAATTAGAAAGATCAAGTCTTAAAGTAGCTTAGTAGATGGGGATGATCAAAGCTTTTGATAACTGCACAATACCGAATGGGTTTGACTCGCATGTCTCCAAATGCGTGCGAGTCTCAGCTTTTGCATTCATTACCATAAGACGATTTTGGCTAGAAAAATGGAGTCTCAAACTTGCATCCTGTACGCTGACTATAGCCTACCAACTTCGTCGAGCGTAGCCAGCGTCTTGGGGTAAGGAAGAGGAGGAGAGAAAGCCTCCATTTAATTAATACTCATAAACAGGCCTACTATCAAGATCCTTAATCGCAGTTGATACCAACGTGATTACATCCTCCCCAGAGGCGGCATCAAGGAATTATCAGAGGCTTAACATAGAGGATCGTGTTGGAATCCTGACGTCGGTCTGTGTGTCTCATCATGCAGCAGAGTCCTTCTTACAAAAGACCTACTCTATAACTCACTCTACGTAGATAATTGTGTTCAAGGCCTGGAGCTGTGTGTGAGAGGGTGTCCCGACCCCTGCCTGCAGGGAGAGAGAGAGAGAAGAGGGGCAGGTTTTGATCTGCTGTGATGCCAGATAGAGTTTACACCATCATGTCTCACCAAACATCCACGACCTACCCTATTTCAAAGGGCTAGCCTTCCTCCTCAGCAAAATTCTTAGACTAGTCCTCTCCTTCCTTCCTACTCTCTCTCTCTCTCTCTCTCTCTCTCTCTCTCTCTCTCTCTCTCTCTCTCTCTCTCTCCCCCTGTTTTCATCGGAGGTCTAACCCCAGTGGGAACTTCTATCCGTGACTGGAACCTATAATACTTAACATATTAAGATGATAAAAAAAAAACGAATCGTTAATAGCAATACGTTAATTACATGGCAGCTGTGCGAAGATAATTGTATCATGTGTATCTCCCATTAGAGGCCTCGGCTTTATGCATCACACAGTTGACCTTGACAGCCGGGTGAATGTGGCATCTGAAGAGCAAGGGATGAACACAAACCAAGAGTGTCTGGTGACGCACCTCTATACTCTCTGCTGACATCTGACAGATTCAAGAGGGTCAGGAACCTTTTATTAGGCTCTACATGGTATAGTTTCTTAAGGATTCCAGCTTAGGTTCTCATGTTTTGAATGGAAAGATGACGCGACCGCAACTCTTTAGACATGATTCGTTGTGTAGCTGTCTGTTCTTTCCCCACCCCCTTTTATTTTCTTACCACACTCACTAGAAGCCAAATCCAGTTCAGCCCTGCATCCTCCCTAGACAGTTCCACTCCTTCACTCCAGTTTTAGACTCATCAGGCACCATCTTCTCTATAGAAGTAGTAGTAGTAGTAGTAGTAGTAGTCGCACTAGCGGCTTTTCAGTAGTAATAGCAGTATGATTTGCAGTGTTGGCGTTGGCAGAAGAAGAGGGATAATCGAGAAATGCATAATGATAACAAAGGATGAAATAAAAAAAGATACAGCATTCGCAAGAAACAGTACTAGTAGCACATCCAGCACCACTAGTAACAAGAAACACCAGCAGGAAATGGAACAAAGCTGAAGAAGTAGAAGCTGCTACTACTGATACAAGGGCGCCGAAGCTCCGAGATTAACACATTCAATACAGCAAACGCTCAAGAGATTTCGATGCTGACAGAGAAAGTAATCCGAGTTTACTCTTAGTCTGTAAGCATCTGGACCATTCATGCTCGAATATAAAATATAAAGCGAGTATAAAATGGAAAAGATATGATATTCTGATTTAAAATGAGTTCAGGTTTGTATAAGGATAGTAATACTTTTAGTGCTGCTATTATATATAATCTCATAAGTTTCGCACATGGGCGGCAATATATTACATTATACATGGCCTCTGGCTGCCTCCGTATTTAGATGAGCGCCTTACAAGAGTTTGGACTGGACACAACTACCACCGGGTGAGCTCTGCCGTGGTGGTGGATGATAATGCCAAGACTTTAGATACCTGTCGGCAACTTAAGCCATGTCACGACTCCCTCGGCAGGAGTTGGGTGGCCTGTGCACCAATCCTCACAAAACATGGGTTATTACCACACGTCTCCTCACCTCCCTCACCAGCACTAAGTGCTCTCCCTGACCTTCCATGTGACGTCTTGCCGCTCACAACACTAGCTACATCTTCACTTTCCTCACGCATTCACATTTTCATTTTTTCTGAATATTGCCACATCACCTCATTCAACCTAGCAAAGTCCGGATTTTTTTTTTACTTCATTTTTTTATGAATCGATGGTATATCAGAACATTTGGATTCCGTAAATGAAAGACACTTGAAATTTAAGATGCAAAATGAGGGTCAACCTTTCGATCAGAATTGTCATTTTCTTGAAAATCACTCTTTATGATATACCATAACGCAATGTAAATGAGACTGTGAAGTTTTGCTGTAAAGGACAACTTTTCTTATCTTCAGATCAGTTTAGACTACAGACTTTCTCTCACATCAGTAAACAAGTTTCTGTGACAGCTTACAAAAATATACGATTCATTTCATACTTTGGCGAGTGAAAGATAAAGAAAGATAAAGAGTTCATGCTGGACCTAAAACCTGCAATATTATATTACCCCTTCAGCTGTGGTATACAGGGGTCGACGTGCTGTCAATGGACCGAGCCAGGGTATGTGAAGCGGCCGGGGTAAACCATGGAAGGACACGTGTACTGGAGGGCCTGGCGGAGGAGAGGAAGCTGTGTGGTGGTTTCGGTGCATTACACTTGACCAAAGAATAGCTGTGATGGAATGCGGCCTCTCCTCGTCTATACGTACCGCGGAAAACGCCGATCAATTACGAGAAAAAAAAAATCTTCATCTCCACTGTACATTTCCTCAAAAAGTAGATCCAAGTATTTTTCCTCCTTTCTACCTCTGTCTCGTGCCTGCTAGGTTGGGAACACCTACATATCTCCTCCACATCATATATAGTACTTCTCCTCCCTCCTTTCTGTTTGTCCCATTCGTAATAGTTCCACGTTGGATGTCTTGAGTGTTGCCTTTTCTATTCCTTCAGGCATCTAGAGTTCGTCGACGATTTGACTTGAGTTCCGAGGCTAGTGCTTGAGACTCGCGAGAGAAACAGAATTACTGTCTAGCTAATCTCGACAGTCCCTCCTACGACGTTGGCTTCATCAAGGGCAAACGGTAGTCGGATTCCCTAAAGAAGTTATATATATATTTATATGTATATATATATATATATATATATATATATATATATATATATATATATATATATATATATATA
>JAYMFT010190193.1:0-11868 GCA_038088735.1 Panulirus argus
TAGATAGATAGATAGATAGATAGATAGATAGATAGAGAGAGAGAGAGAGAGAGAGAGAGAGAGAGAGAGAGAGAAGAAAAAGGCATTTGGGTGAGCAAGCAAGAGAGGCCATATAATTACAGAAGAGTCCCTCGCGAGAGACTCTTTTTAAGCTGAACATTCCCAGTGTAGTGTGACGGTCATTAGCCTAAACTGGCGGGATAATCTGTGATCTGGAGTAATCCTCTCCTCACTGCCGCTACCACCGTCATTATTAACCACTTCCTGCGCCGCCGCCAGTGTCTATCTCCTCCGGGGAGACTGTGAGAGGGAAGCAAATGTGGATTACAATGAGGCTGGATGGTTTGTGTCCAGGACACAGGCTTATCCACTCAACGAAAGGGTGCAGTAAAACTGGACGGAGGGATTAAACAAGACAGAAGGGATTTCAGGACTGGGAAGAAGGCAACAGAAATAAGATAAGAGAAACAGGTTACAAGGAAGGGAAAAATGACGACGATGGAATAATGACGGAGAGGAGACTTGGGGTATGATACGAGATCGTCCTGTAGAGGGATGGAGGCAGTCCCCGAGGAGACTGGACAGCGACACAGGGGCCAGTGACATGAACAATGGCATGGACAGTGACATGAACTGCCTGGAGGTGACTATGCAGTGATGCAAGGGGCTGGCAGTACCTCACCGTGGCAACTTTTCTCAGTAATGTCAGGACGTCATTAGTGGAAACTGCTGTCTGTGGGGGTAGAAATTTCCTCGCAGTGGCATCCCACTGTTACTTGTAATACATGTTTATCCACCTGGTAATTAATCCAAGGTGTGTTGGAGTAAAGGCGTTGAGGCAGGGGGGGAAGTCGACGGCGGGCCAGGCAGCGGTGGCCATCTGCATAATGAATTAAGGCATGTCTCTTGCATAGTGATGGTTGTGAGGAGGCTAAGCCTATAAACCACGCCTGTACCTCACACTGATTTTTTTTGTCCGAGAGCCTTGTTGGATGTAATTTTGCTTTATGAATTTTGACGTTCGAATTTGAATCATGGATTTAAGGAAGGTACTAAGAAATGTTTAGTATTTCTTTCCCTTCAGTAGTTAATACAGTTTTAAAGTTATCTACATATCTTACTAATAACACTATTGTTTATCGTAAACTGCACGAGGAATTTGATGTACAACGCTTAGCAGAGTCGAGGCATCACAAGGAAGTGGAATCCAATGAAATTTTGAGTGTTGTTGCCATTCATGAATCATAAAGGTGATATCACGATTCCTTTCTTGCATAATGATACGATTTGTTATTAATAAAGACACCATGATAACGTCTCCAAGTCACATGATGTGTGTGATGATTATCATCCGCGCTTATGAATGATGGTAGTGTCAATTGTGTTGGAAGCGTAGGTAGGAGAACGAAGATGTTTCCCAGACTGGCAGTGACGACGGTAGTGTCAACTTGTCACTTCAGATTCGCCCAAGTTTTCTCTCTCTCTCTCTCTCTCTCTCTCTCTCTCTCTCTCTCTCTCTCTCTCTCTCTCCTTACAAGTTCCTTCCATCTCTTCGGAACATGTAATTTCTTACAGTAAAGTCAGTGGGACTGGAAGTTAGTATCCAATTTAGGAGCTGGTACAGTGACATAGAGCAGCCTACCCCTTAACTTTCCCCGGCAACAAGAAACTGTCGGGAGTGGAGACTCGCTCTAAAGTAAACTTCCTGGGAAAAGTATGTCTTTATTAATGGCCGTGAGGTGGCACGTGACAACTCAAGCAATGTCACAGAGAATATGCGCCCTGACGAGACGTACCTGAGACCAACTTTACCACATTGTCTAGCGTGGAGCGTAATTACATCACTGAACTTTGCCGCAGGACGGGACGCACCTGCGCGTCGATACTGACGCGCGCCACCCACCCACCCACCCACCCACCCACCTCACGAGAGGGGCTTGGCCACTTGGCATGATACTTGGGACCAGAACTTTGAAGCCATGTTTTATCTCTCACTCTCTTTAGATGGCGTCCTCTCAAGAATGACTTGAAATTGTGTAGTGTAAATACTTCAGAGACAGTTAATGTAATACGAAACGAGTACTTGTAGGTTGTACGTGTCTGTAAATCGCCAGAAACACTGGCTGGTGCTGTACGAGGTCACCGGTGACCTGATCATCTGCCCTCAGCCGAGTCATCATCGCGGCGGCTGTGGTCCCGAGGGGCATTATGAAAACAAATGAAGAAATGAGAGACAGATGCGTTTGCTCTGAGGTGAACCCTTTTGCTGTCTGATTCTCTGTATTCATTTACATAATGAAGCGACGGCGAGGAGGAGGAGGTAGTGGTGGTGTGGGCGGGGAAGGTGTGACTCGGGGGAGGGACTGTTGGCAGGGAGATTTAAGTGGGATATTCTAAAGTGGAGAAGCTGTAGGTGGGAGGACTGTAGGTGGAGATGGTATAAGTGTAGTTTTTTTTTTTCTCTTGAGGAGATAAAGTGTAGATTTGGAAGGAGCAGATGGGAGATTGTGTGTTTAGAAGGGGATCGTTGGAAGTGTAGGTGGGTGGTAGTGGACGCGGGAGACGTAGATGGGAACTCAAGAGTGGAAGATGCAAAGCGAGTGTGTGAAAGGAGGAAGGGTATCTTCTAAGATGGAGAATATAAGTGAGTGAAGGACACTTGGAGGTGTAGGGAGAGTGGGAGAGTAGGGGCTGAAGGAGTGTAACAGGGAAAGATGTACGAGTGAATCTCGCTGGAAATTTGTTGAAGATGGAGACGTGTATGCATCTGCCACTTCACACGTAGCACAACACACTTGGCATGACAGACTGCAGCTGAAGCGTCTAGCATTATGCACTTGCTGTGACGACACAGCCCAATCTGACACACTTGCTATAACCCACATGTTCCGACACACACGTGCCCCCATCACCCCCAGGCCAACACTGTCAGCAACATCGCGATCTGACGTGCCTCGGACGGGTGGAAATATCATCCGGCGCCAGGAAGCTAAATTAACGCACACTATTTTTTTTTTTTTTTTTTTTGGGGGGGGGATTCCATGAGTATTTTATCCACTTTAGTGTTTTATAAGATTAGTTTGCATTAACACCTTTGCATTGGAATAGTAATGTAACAATTTCTGACTCTTTAGACTTCATGTAAGATTTTAAACATAATGATTATGTATGAGAAATACATAAATCCTAGCAAATTCAAAAGAAACTGCCTTCCCCCGTTCAACACTATCTACACCACCAAAAAACACTTTTTCATAGCTACTATTGTATTATAATTCGGACTAACCAGAACCTCAGAATGTTGAGTGTACTCATAGTATACACTATTCTTCATATATAGCATACTTTTATCCACCTATATGTTGAGTCTGCTTCTATATACATAGGGTAAACCAAGCATTAGAGCCATGCAGATCACAAAAACATATCTTGAACTTACCACAATATGCTGAAATGAGCAAACTCTTCCATAATTAAAGCATTGCTCCTTATTTATTCAATTTTCATACTAATTTTCACCACTAATTCTATTGTTCTCACACACACACACTTCCAAACAATTAATGCATTTTTTTATTACCTTCTTTACCCATTAATGTGAATAATCAGTTGGGACTTGCCTCCAATCATTTTTCCATTCTTTCCTCCATACATTCCGAAATCTTGCATCATTTTATTGGGGTATTTATATCTATGTGGTAATAAAGTACATAATACACCAGCTTCAAATAAGTACAAAATCATGGAAGATATTTTGTTGTAAAGTTTGAAAATAACATCTTCATGTATATGCAGTCCCTGTAATCAAGTCCAAACCAGAGGATAAGATAAGACCACTAGGAAGCATCTTAGTGCTGGACTGTGAAGCTGCAGGCTATCCTGTGCCTGAAATCACCTGGGAACTTAACCATCCTGATGGATCCTCAATGAAATTGCCAGGTATGTACTATACAGAGATTTTTGGTCACAGTTATACATAATTGACGTTCTGTGTTTTTAAATGAGAAATATAAAATTTCAGATCATGAGAGGCAAAAGTTGTAGATTTAAATAAATGCTTCCAATGCCAAAACATACATACAAACACACACCCTTGGCATAGGTTAGGGTGTGTGTGTGTGTGTGTGTGTGTGTGTGTGTGTATGTGTGTGTGTGTGTACAAAGAAGTAAAGACATGGTACATTTATAAATGGTTAAGAAGCAGAGCAACATGATTGTAAAACTTTCTCCCCATAACACACAAATAGTAATTACACAGTTCTTTGAGAGATGTAGGAAAAGAGCAACCAAGTGGACATAACATAAAATATTAAGTAAGAAACTTGTAAATAAGGATGTAAAGAACTACTTATATGAGTGATAGATGAATGGAACAGATTGAGTGAGGACATAGTTAATGCAGACAATGTACATAAATTTAAAAAGTTGCATGATACTAGTGTTCAAGAAATGGGGCCTCAGGAATGTAAAACACCCTCCCTCTACAGTGCAAATGGATAGAAATGGGTAGCAAGTACAGTTTTTGGGACTTTTTAGCAGAATCAAAGTGTAAAGACTGATGCAGTGGAACAAAGACATAGGGGACATTGAAACAAAGGGACACGGAGAATTAATGAAGTTGTAGTGACAGAACAGTCAAAGAAATTTACGGTCCCAAAGACGGAAGGTTTAAAAAAAAAAAAAATTCAGAGTATCCAGGATCATTGCTTACTGGCAATAAAATATCTGAGAGAAAACTAGTGACAAAGAGGTTGATGAAACAAAATAGATTTGGCTGAAAATTAGTGTGACCAAAATTAGAAAGTTTAGAGAAGATACCTTTTGTTCCATGCATACTTGAAGAAGTTCTTTCGAGATAAATGCAAACTACTGAGGATAGGACTTAGTGAAAATAGGCCTTCGTATGAATATAATCAAGTATGAAATTAGCAGCAGGAATCTTGAGTGTGAGGTCTTTAGATTTGACAGTTTACCTAACCTGTCATCAGAACCCACACTAAGGAAAACTGTAAGGGAGACAAACTATGAGCAAATATTAAGATTGCATGTAAGGATGTGGATAAGGAAATGTTCAGTGAGCTATTCATAGTATATATTGCACCTAAACTAGAATATGCATCTCAAGTTTGGTCACTAAATGTGATGAAATACTAGGAAATAATAGAGAAGATCCAGAGAAAAGCAACAAAGGAAACCATAACTTTACATACTATGAAAAAGAGAAGAATAAGGGTAGACTAAATCATACTCTTCATATTTCTAATCCACCTTAGAGATGTCATCAATGATGGGTTTTTTGAAAGATGTAATGATAGATAAACCAGAGACAATAACAAAATTTTTTTAGGATCAGTGTTGATAAATGGAATAACCTATATGATGATATTGTAAATACTAAATGGAATAACTTATATGATGATATTGTAAATACTAACAATATTGAGTGCTAGTTAAGAACTGCAAGAGATGATAGGGCCCCATGAGTACAAGAATTCCTTCCTGTATGTGGAAATATGTAATTATACACACACATACATCACCATTTTTAATTCTTTAATCTACTAGATAGTTTTTTATTCTCCTAACTAGAAATTCACATCCAAAAAACAAATACAGTACCTGATGAGTAAATCAGTATTTGAATATGTCCCAGTAAACTTTACTCAGTCCAACATTCCAGCAAGAACCCTAGATTTTGAACCATATTTTAAACATAGATTATGTCAATTGGTTGTTGTGCAAGTTTTATAATGGGTGTTTCTTACAGGTGACGATCCTTCCTTTGCTGTCCAAGTTCGTGGAGGTCCTGAGGATCACATGGTTACTGGATGGGTTCAGATAATGCGTATTACAAGGAAGAATCTTGGCATCTACACTTGTGTGGCCACCAACACTGAGGGTGAAGTCCGTGCCTCTGCCACTGTTACTTTGGAAAAACATGGTTAGTTGAAGTCGACAAATTTAAATTATCAAATTATCCACATTTAAAAAGGAAAGAGCTAAATACTCATAAGATTCAGCACTTCATTTTCATCTAGAATAGTTATATATTTCTCACTAAATTGTTTTGTATAATGGTGAAAGTTATGCAAAGGGTATGGAAAAACAAATACTGAAATTATGAACAATGTTGTGCCATGCTATTCTAGTTTATGAATTTACAATTTTCATAACAGAAGTTTGATATATAAAGCAAATGTGGAGACTAAAGAGGAAATGTAAATGGTTTCTGTTAATGTTTTGATAACTACAGTTACGAATAGTAGTATTTATCTTTTGATTTATGAATAACTATGGGGTATGAAGATTGATTTCAAAGAACAGGATGCTGCAGGCACAGAAATTATATTTCATTGGCATGACTTTGTCTTTTCATGAATGCTCTACATATTTTACACTGTGAATTGCTAAGGGATTCTAGATCTTGGACTTATTCTTGAAAAAGTGTAGCAAATGCCATATGATTTTAGGGGGAAAATTCCTCTCAGCTTCATGGTTTGCCTTTAAACTTAAAACTATTTTACCACAAGCATTTTCACATCCCTCTCTTCATAAATTCTCAATACATTTCCTTCAGTTTACTTTAATATTTACATACAGTATGGTATCCATATTTTTCTTAACTTTTCTATTCATACCATATAATGTATTGAATGCACACTCTGCTTTCAATCACTCAACAATGTTGCTAAAAACAGTGAATAAGAATTATGTGCAATGGTTTAGTTCACTTACATAGAAAAAAGTTATTCCATAAAGTCTAAATAGTTGGATTGCTTTTGTGAATTAATGGGGATATCTATGAAAAAGCAGTAATAGTGAAGCAGTATACAAATATAGGAAGGTGTTTTTAAAAATGATTATATTGGGGTGCAAGAAAACCATGAAAGACCATCAAGTAGGGTATCAAGAACATATTTGATCATAGAGAAATATTATCCTTCTACTGCAAACATCAATTAATGTTCTCTTAAGAAAGAGTGGCCTACAACAATTGATATACAAACTTTTCTTGCCTCTATTTAAATATCTTACTCGCTTGTCGTACCATTAATAGCCTCTAGAGGTCTATTTCAATACAAGAAAGGTAGGGAAAAATTTTGCTTCCCTTAGTTTCCCTACAATCACCCTTATAAATGCTTGATTATCCACCAGTAGGTCATGTGCACACGGTGTTCCTTTAGAAAGTACGTAGCTTTTGAGTGGCATAAGTCACGAAGAGGAACGAACACATGATATGTATCTGCTAGTGAAGAAAGTGAAGGACATTAGTATGAAAAATGTTGATAAATAAATGATTAATTGAATTATTTTTCTATGATTTTGTGAGGAAGGAGGGAAGGCATCCCTTGATGACCATGCATTATGTAAGAAATAACGTAAAAGCTGCATCTAATTTTCTCTGTGTAATCTGGAGGTTATGGAGAACTTTGAAATTAGGTGATACATGTAGCACTTGAATATTACTCAAGAAATAAACCTCTAGTGCCGATTGATTTACTCACACTTATTTACAATTTGAAAGATGTAATTTTACAACATGTGTCCAAGTAATTCATCACCAACACTGCCTGTGTATGGTAAGTGTGGATATGAAATTAGAGT
Organism: Panulirus argus; assembly: GCA_038088735.1. Lineage (NCBI taxonomy): Eukaryota > Metazoa > Arthropoda > Malacostraca > Decapoda > Palinuridae > Panulirus > Panulirus argus. The sequence continues at coordinate 7,606 of JAYMFT010190193.1, forward strand.
GTTAATTGTCAAGAAACATACCCTTCAGTTTCCTTCCCACACCCTGAAGGTTATTGTGAAGGGTGTAATATTTCTAAGCATATTCATATGCATATTCATATTAGGCTAAGAGGCTGATAGAGGGAAGCAAAGAAAGAATAGAAAATTTTTTGGAAGAAAATTAAGTGAAGCATTTAAGGAAAATGAAAAATTGTAATGGAAGGAGATGAAGAAAGTAAGAGATGGTTGTAAGAGAGGAAATGTAAATGTGAAAAGCATGGAAGAGGAGTGGCTGAATCAAAAGGAGGAAGTGAAAGAAAGATGGAAAAAGTATTTTGAGGAACTGATGAATGAGGGAGAAGGTGAGGCAGCATGGGTATGGAGGATGGAAGGAAAAGGATATAGGTGCAGGGACCTATAGCAAGAAGGGAGGTAAAGAGGGCAATAATTAGGTTGAAGTTGGGAAAGGCACCTGGAGTTGATGGGATTACAGCAGAAATATGGAGGTAAGGAGGAGAAAGTGTGATAAAGTGGATGCACTTGATATGTAATTTACATGATTGTGCCTGAGGATTAGATGAAAGCTATTATTGTTCCTTTACTCAAAGGCAAATGTGCTAAGATGTATGTAGCATTTATAGTGGAATAAGTTTGTTAAGTATACCTGGAAAAATGTATGCATCCCTCAACTCAGTTAAACCTAATATCCTTGCTTTTCTTCACATTTACTTTAAACTTCCTTCTTTTACTCAGCATTCCAAACTCAGTTACCCATTTCTGCAATTTCAAACTCAAATCTACCACCAGTGCTGTATCGTCAGCAAGCAACAACTGACTCATTTTCCAAAGTCTCACATCCCCAACAGACTGCATACTCACCCCTCTCTCCAAGATTCTTGCATTTACTTTCCTCACCACCCCATCTACAAACAAATTAAACAACTATGGTAACATCATACAACAACCCTGCTACAGACCATCCTTCACTTGGAACCATTCACTCTACTTTCTTCCTACTCATACACTTGTCTTATAACTTTGACAAAAACTTTTCACTGCTATTAGCAGCTTTGCTTCCACACCTTATATTCTTAAGATCCTCCACAAGGCATTTCTAACAACCCTATCATATTCTTTCTCCAGACCCATAAATGCCACATAAAAATCCATCTGCTTCTCTTAAGTATTTCTCATGCACATTTTTCAGTGCAAACACCTGATCCCTGATCCACACATTCTCTACCACTTCTGAAACTACTCTGATCCTCCCCAGCCTGATGCTTTGTATATGCCTTAACTCTCTCAGTCACTAGCCTCCCATACAGTTTACATGGCACATTCAACAATCTTAATTGTCCTTATATAGTGAATAAGTATATATGGACTATTATTTATCTATTTAGGGCATAGTAAGCTAAAAACATTTTTGTTCACATGGTATTTTGAATATTGTGTGGAATTTTTATCAGATTTGCTGAGGTCAGAAAATGTTATGCCATATCTTGATCTCTTTCAGGTGAAAAAGAGGACTCCGTGAACACCTTGTAGTAAGGCTATTCAGTGACGAGATGGACACATTGTCAGCTGACCACTGCCATAGTAATTAGTCTTCATTTCTCCACCTGCATCTTACCATACATGTTAATGTTTTTACATTCTTCAGTATCTGAAATCATTACAGAGTTTTCTCAATGACATATGAAACAGCAGTGAAGTGTAAGAACACACTTTAGAGGCACCCTGACTTCCATAGAGAGATAATTTCTGTGGGTGTATGATAATTATGGAAACATACAAAATGCACAAAGTTAGTAATACTGTGACATGTAACGTATGCACAAATGGTTAAGTCACTAGACTAGGATTAACTAACAAGATATTTACACTGGTATCATTACTTTTATTTTGGAAAAGTGAGCTTCATTATTGTTTGTGTACAATAAAATTCAAGAAAATCATTCCTTTTTCTTTTACACTGAACATTACATTCAGAAACCTTTATGGATAGCTCAAGAAAATGTTTCAGTATATATGACAAATGCTGCCAGAAAAAATTGGAGGCAGTTTAGTTACATGCCTTATGTTATGGAATGTGGCTTCGCTTCCTTCTGTGCTTAAGAAACACAAAAGAAATGAAAAATAACCACCAACATTTGAGACCACAAAGTCGCTGCAGTTTGAATTAAAATAATAAAAAAGAACTTTAACAGGATTTTATATTCAAAAACTTCTTTGAAAATCCTTGTACTTATATTCTACATATGATATCATGAGCAAATGAAGCCAATCTGCTTTATTTAACATTCAATGTAGAACTGCAAATGATGAATACACACCAAGCTTTGAATACCAGTGGCGAGATTTTACTCTCAGGCAGGGCTGGCACATAGTGGTCACAGTATATCTTACTTGATTAATAACACTGTTTTCTTTGCCACCATGCATATTGCATAATTGTCAAGCTTGGGCTCATCTGGAACTGGTTCAACTATTTATCTAAGCTTCGATGGAGTGTTTCTGTGCTAATCTGATGAAAAGTTCTTTTAATTTGGCAGTACTCTGAATAACCTTTCCAGCTTTCTCCTTAAGCTCTCGTAGATTTTTGACTTCACTCCAGTATATTCCAAATTATTATTGTAGATTTATGGTAATTACTCTTGTTTCTTCCTTGCTGGGATGCTATTGAACAAAGAAGTCTTCAATAACCTAAAACATTTTGGTTTACATCCTCCTCTTTATGGGCTGTAGAGTTGAAATCTCTGAACCTCTTATGATAACTTTGATTCTCCAAATTTCTATAATTTTTACTGATAAATTGTTTCTACATTCTGTGTATATGGTTGACTTCTCCCTTTTTAATGGTGACCACATAATACAAAAGTATTCAAGTTTACTTTAAGTGTATGTATTGAACAATTTCAACACCATCACTCCACTTGTTACTGATCAGATAATGTTACTTTATCGATAAGCTTAATATATTCTACCTGTTCGTTAATGATAACACTTGAGTTTTTTGCTATAATCTGCACAAAATTCCTTTCTTGGCCTTTTATAGGATGTAACCTTTATGTTCAATGTCTTTCTATTACAAAATTCCTTTCTTGGCCTTTTATAGGATGTAACCTTTATGTTCAATGTCTTTCTATGACAATTGTTTAAATTTCTCTTCACTAAATTTCATTAGATTCTCCTGTGAACATTTGTAGAAAGTATTATGTTTATATCTGCTTGCAATTTTACTTTCTCCTCTGTGCTTACATTTTACAGTGGTATCATTTGTCAAACACTGTATAACAATTTCTCTTAATGCCTTCATTATTTATTAAGGTTATCTTTCCAACCCTCAAAATTTATAATATTCTGGTTGCTAATAAAATGTCTTGAAAGAATATATTTACATAGCAGTGAAAAAAAAACTTTAGAAGTGCTTTTCATCCACTACTAACACCCTAATAATGTGAGGAAGTTTTGTATGTTTCAGCACAATGTGCTAAAAAGTGGAGTAAGGCCTAAGTGTCTAGCATGTTGTCACTGTGCATGTTTTCTTTCATTTAATTTACCTTTTACCTATACTGAAAAAAAATTTTATTACTGATAAGTTTTATTGTCTATAATAAATCTTTTCATGTTTAATTTTTTGATAACAGGAAAATTCTAAAAGTTTCTAAAAATTACCAACTGCACCAGTCACATGCAGTTTTGTGAAGGTTAGGTGGGTTCTGGCAACACTGCCTTCACCTTATCCTGCCTCATATTTGTCAACTCTCGATATTGGAAGAACCAGTGTCACCCCTCAAAATCTGAAGACAGATCATCAACAAGTACTGTAATTCAGGATCATCATCTGCCAGGTCTTCTAAATCTAGTTAAAAGCCTCTCAATATCATTTCAAGAAAACTTGGGAAAATGTGCTGTCATTGCAAAGCATGGCTGGAGAAGGATGAACCGTGGGGGGAAAATTATCGCGCACTGTCACCTCAGCCACCACCTAGGTTCAGCATGAGGCCTTGGAACAGACATGATACACAGTGCAAAAATATCTATTTAGAGGAGTCACCCGCTCACATATACATTTGTCTGCAGTAACTTAGTTAACAAGTTACATCTCTGTTTATGTTGCATATCATGATTATGAAGAGTGCTGAGCTAATACAATGCTGTTCCCAGAGGAACTCCTGATAAGTATTCTCATCCTCAACTCCAGAGAGCTGGCTGCTTGTGTGCCCCCACCACTAGCTAGACTACACAATACTCGGCAAGCTGCTGCATCACATGATTATT
>JAYMFT010190204.1:0-11868 GCA_038088735.1 Panulirus argus
AGATATATATATATATATATATATATATATATATATATATAGATATATATATATATTTAAAGAGAGAGAGAGAGAGAGAATCAGCTGGTTTCTGAAGCAGCGAGTATGGAAGGGACGACAGAAACCAGCGTAAGTAAGGCTGGCGACTGGAGACCAAAGGACCAGTATCGACCAGGCTGTGCCGGGTATCTAGTGACGCAACGCCACACCCAGCCAAACATACCCCCTACATATGGCGGTTTTACCCACTACATATTCTTTACGCATGGGGCTTTAACCACCAAGCACTCCCTGTACGTGAGGACTCACGCCGTACATAAATCCTACATGTGGGGCGTAACCCACCACATGCTCCAACATGTGGGGACCTACCCACCACATACCCCCTACTCATAGGGACTCATCCAACACATATCCACTACAAAAAAGGGCCTACTTACCACATACCATATACATGGTGTGTCACACCACACATATCCCCTACATAGAGCGTCTCACCCATCACATGGCGAGTCACCCACCACACAACATACCTCCTACATAGAAGAAGCCTCAGCCACCACAGCGGAGAAGAATCCAGCTTGGTATACTTTGAAGAGATATTCAAATGAGGCTCCCAGACGGAATACGACAGGACTTAAAACTACTTGAACGACAACACTTTTTGGCTACGTTGTGGAAATACAAATGTCGAACTCGCTGCAGCGACGCAATTTTGGATATTCACAGTATCGTAAAGAACCTGCCCTAATGACTTGCACTCGGTAAAACTGGAAGTTAATGCCTCTAATGACTTACACTCAGTAAAATCTGAAGTCAGTCCACTAATATTCTCATTAAATATACACGGATAATCAGCACTAAATTAAAAATGTATCGTGTACAAAGATTATGAACGAAACTTGGTTAATTTCAGCGTAGAACGGGAGGATCTTTTTTTTTTTTAATATCAATACCTAAAAATTCCCTAATTACAACGTTACAAGCTATTTTGCATTTTCATAATCTCGTCTACTTCCACAAAACATCGCTTCATTAGTTTTTAATCCCGGAGACAAAAACTTCCAAAGTTCACGTGTGTATACATATATAAATCCCAGATAATTAAACTTCTCACGTAAGTAAGTACCTGTGCATCCTCCACTTACAAGCGTCCTCATTCCTACAGTTATCATACATTTGCATACGCCATACTCATAGCGTATTAGCGTAATGTGTTATCGTATACATCCCACACAAAATATGAAAGACTTACGTCGTTCTCGCGTCGTCTGCCGCTACCGCAGAACTTCAACATCCTGGACGGCGACTTCGACCTCAGGAGACGCATCCAAGAGCTCTCGCGAAGACAAACAACCACGCGGACTAGTAGAAACTAAAGAACCTTCCCGGTGTTCTCGCTTCGGTCGGGTCCGCTCATATGGGTGTTCTCTGTTCAACTTCTGCAAGTTTTATCCTACATCTACTACGTTATCATGAGCACCATCACCTGTTGGAGATTTTCAGATCTGAGTAATCTTTTTCTTCTTCTTCTGCTTCTTCTTCTTCGTCTTTCCAGAAGAACTTCTGGCGGGGGTATATTTCCTTTCCCCCAACCACCGTATCGCCTCACACTATTTCCCCTGCAGTTCTTCCCGCTCCTTCCTTCCTTCGCTTTTAGGGTCACACTCAGCGCTGTTCATTCATCCATTAGCTTCTGCCCGAGTCGCTCTATTCAAGGCAGAACTTACTCACTCACTTGCGATTTATAACATCGTTTCGACCCAGCGACGCCTGACCCCTCACCAAGCCTTTATTCATGTACTCAACGCACACACACACACACACGCTACTACACAACCGTTTCTTTACATCTTAAACTTTCAAACAAAATCTTTGAACTCTCTTGTTTCCACAAACACCCAACCAAGTCCGTATATGCATATTCCAGATAAACAATTTCCTTCGCGAGCTTTTCCACCGGACTGTGGACACCCAGACCATCACCGGGTACTCTAAACCTTATCATCTACACCGTCTGCGTGTTTTCTCTTTGGTCTTCAAATATATTCTCCCCTTACATGTCTGTCTGTCTCTTATGTTACTTTTTTTTTCTCGTCCTATCTCTGTCAGGCCGCCCGCCCGTCCGTCTGTCTGTCTGTCTCGCAAAGAAACGAGTCGTAACGCAGCCACCAGCAGGCAGCCCCGCTAGGGTGACGCAGATAAAGGGGAGGAGGAGGAGGAAGGCGAGCCGCCGTCGGCACGCGGGCCCCGTGCCAGAGATACGTACATTCGTTGCACAGTACTCGGTGCCCTTGGTCTCTAGAGGTCCGGGTATGGGCAGGACGGGTGCCGCCGTTGCCAAGGGCCATGGGCATGAGAGAGAGAGAGAGAGAGAGAGAGAGAGAGAGGGGTTACCCATTTGCTATAAACGTGGCAGGCAAGCCTTAATTACACCCACTACCCCCAGCTCTCTAATTACCCTAATATAGCTATGCGAACGGTGGGGGGGGAAAAGAAGAGACCCCTCACGCCGGGAGGTTAAAGAAGCGAGAGACGGGAGGGAAGCAGACGATAAGTCAGGGGCGAGAGGCAAGGAGACGAGGGGATGGGGGAAGGAAGGGGAGACTTAAAGGTAAGTGATGGAAGAAGAAGAGAAAAAGGGAAAGGCTAACTTTATACAAAGTCCGCCGGACCTCACTACTGTCATCGAGAGGTATGGTACAGATGAGACGGTTGGGAGATGACAGGGCTCTGGGAGGTACTACGCGGGTACCTCCAAAACCTCTCCCTAACCTCCCAACCCCCGTCCTCAGAACCTCAGATTCTCATTACAGACGAGCGGCCAACCCATCACTCCGGAGAGGAGTGGCGTGTGTTTGGCCTCATTGGGCATCCATGCAGGTCGGGACGTACGATCAGCGCTTCGAACATCACGGTTCCCCCGGCCCTCACCGCCTGGCCTCGAGTGTAAAGTCCTGCCTCAGGAGGAACTGAATATCCGACAGCACCCGGACGACGCGATGGACAGCCACCCGACACGACCCCGTGAGTCGGTCGGAGTCGGAATTCCGGCTACGCGTATAATACGCAAGGGAAGGGTAGGCCAAAGCGACAATAGTTATACCCCGAGGGCGTCGACAAACGCTGGCGGAACCCCGTGCGAGCCAGACCCTAGGCTACTGCGACGTGTCACGCCGTAAATACTCGTTTGAGTCACGTTTATCTCCCTCGCCAGTAGGGGGGGGGTTGAGAGAGAGAGAGAGAGAGTGGCTCCTGCTGCGGTAATCTGGGCATTAATGAGCCATCCCACATTAGCATGAGAATACACATAACGGAGATTAGGATGGGAGTTATGCGGGTGGGCAGTGAGAGAGAGAGAGAGAGAGAGAGAGAGAGAGAGAGAGAGAGAGAGAGAGAGAAATAATCCTAGAATGAGAGAGACCCTCCTGGTTCGGATGAGTTGATGACCTCTCTGGAAAAACTCTCTTTGAACCTAGAATAAAAAAAAGCTAGTAATCGCGAGACTGGAATTTGTACGAAAAATACGAGTTACTATTCATTATCTTTCTACTCCCTTCGTGAATGTACCCTCAACCACAGGCGATTTCAAGTCATAGGTCAGTCTCCTCGCAAAATGTCAAGGTGTCAGCCGAGGTGAGATGATGTCTCTTTTGAGCCACCGGCTGTACAGTGGAGGTTTCAAATGCCTTTTTAAAAACTTGTTACAATAACATTCGCTATCAGACTCCCACTGCCAACACTCACTGCCAATAGCCCAGTTCCAACACTCACTATCGGCCTTCCAACTGTCAAACACTACCCACTGAACATCACCATCAGCCTTGGCTGTTATGTCACATCATCAGTGGATACCGTATCACACCATCCACGGGTCATCATTCACCATTCATCACTTTCACTGTATCCGTTTTTTGCCGGAGAATCATCACTGCGAATCATCAACTTCTTTGTCATCTTGTTTCGTAACAGTAAGTCAAGTATATGTACTCATATGTATTCATCACCACTATACTCATCACTGTTCATCACCACTTTATTCATCTATATTCGTCAGCAGTGTACTCAACCTTTGTCATAGCCACTATGGTCATCCTTACTCATCAACACCATACTCATCCGTACTCATCACCAATGCAGACAATCCCTATCCATCGCAACTAAAGTCATCAGTATTCATCATCACTGCATTCACTGGTATTACGCCCATCCATATTCATCGTCGCCTCCCACAAACAGCTGTCCCAACTTCGTCACTGTGCCAACTTTGTCACCGTCCAACTCTGTCACATTTAAAGTTCTTGACACTTCTCTCCCTTGACACAGCGCATGTCATTTTTGTTCAGATATTTGTTTCAATGTTCAAATCACATTCATGAATCTGTCTCTCACCGTCTGTCATCCTAAATTTATTTATTCGTTTGTTCAACAAAGTTTATTTCTGAACGTTTGTTTGTTTCCTTTGAAGGGTTCTTCGTTTTCTAGATCACTGGTCGTATGGCACATCTCACCTACATGCCTCTCTGATACCTGTTAGCACTTGACTAGTAGGTTTTTAACTAGTTCCACTGGTGTGTAGTCTTCCCCACCGACGCCACTTAGCCACAACTGCCACTGTTTTCAGGACCAACCAGACCCACTTCATCCCCACCACGGCCACTACACACCCCTACTAGCGCCACTTCACCTCCTACCACCTACGACCACACTCGCAAGAGCACGACTGCTGGAGGGACCACCCTGCGGGAGTGCCACGACCACACAGGCACCGCCTGGCACCTGGAGTGCCAGCCAGCCAGTCAGAGCGACACCCTTCATGACCACGGCACTCGACACCCAACCCCCCCACCGCTCGGGCCACTACAAAGCCAAGCCACAATGGGCCTTTAGGGAGGTACGAGGATCGTTTGGGAACGAGCCTCTCGCACATACTGACTGAGGTTTGTTAAGGGCTTTTTTCGGAGGTAAATTCTTTATAAATGTCACACTTTTTTGTTGATGGTTGTTTTTTCTGCAGTGGTTACGTTCCTGATGGGTAGCTGTTGTTGTTACTGTAGTGGGCAGGTTTCTGATGGGTAGGTGTTGCTGTTTCTACTGGCGGTGTTAAGCTCCTGATGGGTAGGTGTTGTTTCCGGTGGGGAGGCACAAGTTCTTCCTGATGGGTATGTGTAACTTCTGCACGGGGTACGAATTTCCTGATGGGCTGGTGTTGCTCTCGTAAGAGTCGGGGTTCCTGATGGGTCAGCCTATCATGGGAACTATGTGAAGACGAACTAAGAATAAAACGGGTTCATAAATCACTATATATCTCTCAATCTTTTAACAGCGATTTACATGTACTTGCTCCTGAAATCTTGCACAGACACTCTCTGACCATTAAGACAACACCTTCTAAAGGACGTATCCATAAGGTGACTACTTAGTAACCACCTAAGTAAGAGGAAAATGAGACAAAAAAAAAAAATCAATCTAAGAAGGATCCAGTGGGTACCCGAGGCTGCCGACCAATGAGCGTGCAGCAGTAGGAGCAGCAGGAAGGTCACGTGACACGAGCGAGGGGGGTGGATGGTGGCTTGGGTTACAATATCTGCTGTATAAAGGTCACCAGCTGAGGGACTGTAACGTTTATGCACACCAGCTGTGTGGCAGTGCATCACAGCCACGACGCTTCCCTAACTTATATGTTGATAAGATTAAAAGAAAAATTATTTAACTTTTTATTTCTATTGTCAACTCAAAACAACGAGGACAGACAAAAAATCGAGGACACAAACCACGAGGACACAAAACTTAGGGACACGAAACACACACACGAGGTCGCGAAACGCAAGAAGATTTGCCCCGAAAGCTAATGACGATATCTGGCTATAGAGTGAGTCCAGCTGTCACCCTGACGTGCAATATGGCGAGGCATCGTAGGTCGTACGGAACTGCAGCTGTGTTATGACTTCCTCTTGAACACGAACACGCAGGGCGAACGGACACATGTCTTACACCCACTCACGTCTATTTAACATCCACCCACCACAGCCACCACACCCTAAAGAAGACTCGTCCCCAGCCCCGCTACATGTCATCCACTAATTCCACTCCTATTACAACCCCAGGGAGCCTGTGTTACCATCCCAGAGAGCCTGTGTTACCACCCCAGAGAGCCTGTGTAATCACCCCAGAGAGCAAAGACCGCAATGTCTCCGTGCTCCCCTTCGTCAGGATGGTCTTGGCCATGACACCTTCGCACGATGGTGTTCATACCTGTCACTACACACGTATTAATTACCAGCCCCTCAGGTGTAGCGAGAGGGACGCCATGACCAGTGCGGAAGGAGAAGGGGAGAGGGGGGGGTAGAGCTGCTGGTCGATACAGAGGGGAATTTAGGGAGAGGAAGGGGTAATAGGAGAAGGAGGGGAAAGGGGATGGAAAGGGCAGAAGGCTGAAGCATGGACAGAAGGGGAGGGTTGGAGGAACAGGAGATGGGTCGATGGGTAAAGGCTGTTTGACGAAATTGGTGGTGGGAAGGACTCCTGCAAGGAGGGTCACTGAATGAGGAAACAAAGATACAGAAAGCTGGACATGGATACAAGGACGTGCCTGGGGGGAACTAGGCAAAGCATAGAAATGATACCAGAGGTTCAGAGGAAAACACTGGCTGTACCTGGGGTGAAGCAAGGCAAGGCCAGAGGATGTAATAAGGTTCCTGGAGACCAGATAACATCAACAACCGACCGACTTTGGTCAATAAAAGGGAGTTACCGGAAGGACAGTAAGAGGAGGATGAGGAAAGGAAGGGAGGACGAAAGGAAAACAGGAGTAAAGAGGATGCGGAAGAAGTGGAAAACACGGCAGCAAGAGAGTGCCATGAGGGCATTAGAGACCGGCGAGTTAGCGTTATCTAGGGCGTGGTCACCTGGCAGATGTTCCTGGATGATAACACCACAAGAGGGAGGAAGGGAGAGAAGAGGGAGGGGGAGGAGGAGGAGAAGCAGGCGATGGTGGTGTTGTTGGTGAAATGATGGTGGTGATAGTGAGGACTTTGCTGATACTGATGAACGGTGGTGGGTGACAGAGGGAAGCTGGTACCACCAACTGGCGAGTATCAGTGGGTACACGTGGGTACTACTAAGTATATCAAGTGGGTGCTGGTGAGCATCAGTGGGTGCAGGTGTGTGTGTGTGCGTGTACGCACTGGGAGTAGGGAGCTGTGGGTCTCTGTTACGATCCGTCAGTCCCCCACCTGCCTTCCCGTCTCACACAATCCCCCCCCCCCACTTACCCTCTACCCCCATCTTATACGCACCCTCTCCCTCTCTTTCTTTCCCCCTTTCACCAACCCCTCCCTCCCTTAATTCCCATCGCCTTCTGTGCCTCAACGCTCGCTACATTAACTGACAAGATGCCACCACTGCCACCACCATCACCAATACCACCGCTACCACCACTGCCAATCCCCTAGCTTCGCCCTCACCCAATACGGAAATTACATATCTACACAGATTCCCCCCACTCCACCCCCATCCACGGATTTAACAGCTCCGCGAGGGTACGTCTCCACCTTTACCCTAACCTACCTTACCTTACCTTACCTTACCTTACTAGCACAGGACGAAGGAAAAACTTTAATGTACTTTTGTACGCGACTGATGCTACTGTATGGGGTTTTTACATCATCACGCATTGTGACCACGTCTACAGGGTTGGGTTCGCCAAGTTTCCATCTGCGTTTGTCAGTCATCCTTTCATTTATGATAATTCTGTGATAATTCAAGCGAATAATCTTACCGTGATTATAAACCAGCGGACTAGAACCACCGCCGCCTCCTCTCATCATCATTATCTAAAATCGTAATGGACAGAACTCTATATCAGAATGAATATGCATGAGAGGCAGCTTAACTTCGTCTCTGATTTTTAAGTCCTCGACATGCGAGTTCCATCCGATTCCTGCATCTGTGAACGAACGGTGGCGAGGCATTTCGAACGTCCGATACTGTGATATTACGTAATTCTCAGTTTACTTAAAGTAATCAGAGTTAATGAATAATGTAATACGATTCGAAACGTCCTAATGTCATCGGTGACAAGGAGAGAATGCATTCCACCCCCAATATTCTTTACGTTATTGAAAATCAATGATCAGTTGAGCCACCTTTAAATCCTGGATGAGTGATCAGATACCAATACGGTCATCCAGTTTGCGTCAAAATCATTCTATGACAAAATGACTTTCAGCCGTCTAAAGTGTAACTGGAAAATGAGAATCATAACAGGGAGCAGCAACATTCCTGCGTATCCGCCGCGTGCAGGGAGAGAGAGAGAGAGAGAGAGAGTGAGCGCCTTTCATCCATACGTAATCAAGCCAGAGATAAGGCTCCCGATCTGAAAATTCATAATTGCGACGGACGATTCCCGGAGCCCTACTGGGAAAAGCCTTATACATAGTCATGATCACACACACACACACACACACACACACACACACACACACATACACACACACTTGCGACTTTCCTAATCAGGATGCTCACCTGGGGAGACCTGGTGATGTATGTATTACAAGTACGACCCCCCCCTACCCCCAGTGTGTGTATTAATCCTGGATGTACGACCACGGTGTTGGGTGTACGACCATACACCAGCCAGCAAGGCAATGAGGAAAAATAAAAGATTACGTCGTATTTTTTCCTTTTCGGTTTAAATTATGACTTCAGGCGGCCAGCCGGTGCCTGAGCTCTCTCTCTCTCTCTCTCTCTCTCTCTCTCTCTCTCTCTCTTACACACAAACACATACACACACACACACAAGCTAACGTGAATAGGATGTTCCGTGTAATATTTCTGTCACTCTAATAGTAGTAGTAGTAGCAGTCCCATCATTACATCTGTCAATAATCATGGTCATTATCATAATTAAAATATTCATCAAACAGTAAAAAGAAAAAGCAATGGGCAGAATGTGCAGACAAACTCAGCCGTGATGCGTGTACGTGTTGACAAACAAGAGAGAGCAAACACCATCTGACTGACCCAATATAAGGTTAGTGAGGCGAGCTGCATGTGATTCCTTCTCCTGGGAGAGAGTTTTATGAAACACCTGCCAACCCCTGATAGCAGTGTTTCGTAAAATCCGCAGGGGGGGGGAAGTGTTACATGAAATCCACCCGCTCCCCTTCCCGGCCATATATCGTGAATTCCCTCTGCCCCTTCCTGGCAGTATTTCATGAAATCCCAGCGCCCCTTGCTGGCTGTGTTTCGTGAAAATCTGGCCCCGGAGGAATTCATTCCTCGCGTTTCTTTCATACCAGAAACAAAAGCCATACTTCTTTCAGGGTCATTCAGAGCGCCAACCCTTTGGAATGAACCAGCGTCTAATGTCACACAATACACCGAAAATTTAAAAAAGGAAAAGTTCTGCCAAAGAATTACCATTATTTTTCCAGCCAGCAGTTCTTCGCTTAAACTCCAACTTTCACTTAAGTGAAAGCGCGACCTTCAGTTAGCTTCGGTGTAAAGAGAACTAAGGCCTACTACGCTTGGCTTCCATTTAAAGAAAGCTAAAACTACACTTGGCTTTTAGATAACAAAAGCTAACTCACTTAATACTCACACTCCATGTCACAAAGCTGAGACCTGCAATTAGCTTCTAGATAACAAAGGCCAAGTTACTGTATACTTAACCACCATGTAACAAAAATGCTTAGTTTCTAGGTGACAAAAGCCGAGTCATCCAATGTCTTCCCTTCAAGTGACAGGGCTAAGATCTGCAATCACTCGTAATTTCTAGATAACAAAAGGTAAGCCATGAAATACTTCCCTTCCAAAGACAAAAAAATAGTCTTCCGACACCCAGGCAAGTCCACAAGCACCGTGGCTATGCCTAAAAGCTACAGTAACATTAGCTTGATAGCCATACACACCAACAAGAGCTAAAAGCTAACTTAGCAGCTACAAGATAACAGCTTGATGGCCATTCACACACACCAGCAATAGCTTAACAGCCACAAGGAAGCTTGACGGCCAAGGAAACCAAGATCGTCTAACTGACAGCTATTTGGGCCCACAATAGCTTGACAACCTACAATCCAACAGATCCTTGACATATGGAACAATGTCAGCTGTGGAAACAGACCAATAAAACAGACAAGGAATTAGACTGCCAGGTTCATATCACCTCAACAGCCACACCAATAACAGCCAAACAGCCAGACCACAACAGCTCAACAAAAGACCCACAGCTTTGCACGTGCTGGTCCACTCCGTGAAAACTATTCTCTTTTATTCTTCAGTTCACAGCCCCAACATCCGGCTGTTCCCCCCATGGCTTCCCTTCACCTCTGGTTACTAGAGACAGCCACGAACAGTCTGGTAAAACGGGGGAAAAGGTTCTAGAGGAAACGTAAAAGGGAAACAGCAGCAAATGACGTAAACATGGAAATATGAAAGGAGAAGGAGAAGGAGAATGTGTTGAGGGAGGAAGTGACAACAAACTTTTAGTTCGTGAAATTAAAAATCAAAATTAGTCCCAAAAAAAGGAAACAAGTTTCGCTCGACAGAGATCTCATAAAAATTCTATTCTTTAGGTCTACTCCAGACGGTATCATTAATTATTCACGGATAATTTGATTCCAGATAATTACCCAGGCGACAAACGATTCTTAAAACCTCCCATGATCCCGCCGTGAGACTCTGCCAGAGGCACCATGATTCTTCCTCCTGGCGGCCACGCCCGTAATCACTCTGTCAAGTGTAAACAACAAAACGGAATCTTGTGTTTACTTTCCAGTCCAATCCTCCGGAATTCTGGAAGGTGAGCAGAAGAAGAAGAAAGAGAGAGAGAGAGAGAGAGAGAGAGAGAGAGAGAGAGTGGGTGGGCTGGGAAACCGTTGTCGGAAATATTACTCTTGGGGGGTCTGGCCGTATCTGTCCAAATTGCGGCCAGGCGGGAGGGAAGGGTTGGCCAATATTACCACGGGAAGGGTCAAGGTGGTCCAGATAAGTCTCCAATACTCCTTCCCCCAACCAAAGACGCTGTCGGGTCCTGCACCTTAACGTGGAACTAATGTGCTCTCTGGAATACATACCCGAGCGACTCCGTTGCTCTCGGGAACATATATGCCCGAGCAGCTTCGGGCAGAGACGAACGCGTTCCAGCTCACGTATGACCTCAAGAACACGCCCAAGTAACAATCAGCTGAGGACTTGTAAATAGGAAAGGCCACTGTGCATTTACAACAATACACTGACAAACGTGCATGAAGCTGGCAAATTCATTCGCAGACGTACGTATAAATGGATATTTACGCACGGTTAATTGGCGATCTAGTACCAGTGATAAACCCCACATCCGTTCGCGGATTCACTTTGCGAACGCAGCCACATTATGTGTTCCTGCCGACCACACTGTCGTCTCCGAATATCAATAGGAAGACTTGGTCGCAAACGCCTTGAATATTCATTCAAAGACTGTTCAGAACTTCTATTCTGAATTCTGAGCAGTCACTTTCAGACATCAAGCGTGAGGGGGTCGGGAGCCCTCAAATCTCAAGGCGGCGCCCTCAGACTTAATATACATACAGGAAAAGGCTCTTATGCCATTGGGGTTGGCAGGTAATTAATGGCCTTCTTGGGAGACGGATTTATAAATAGCTCTCTTTGTTTTTTCGCATCGCGCCGTAAACTCGTGGTAAAAGAGCTCGCCTCAGCACCCCGTGTCTCGCTCGCTGAACACGCCCTAATGGCAGCAAAAAATCCCCAGGAGGAATGGCCCACATCGGTTCTCCAGGTGGTAGATATGAGATTTACGAGAGAGAGAGAGAGAGAGAGAGAGAGAGAGAGAGAGAGAGAGAGAGAGAGAGAGAGAGAGAGAGAGAG